>SKCR01040459.1:0-170357 GCA_019454045.1 Zanthoxylum bungeanum | reverse complement strand
TTGCCAAGGAGATTTTCATGTCTGCTCTGGTACGATGGATTTCAAAAAATTGTTCCGCTCGAGTCACCCATCCGACTGGATCAGTACCGTCAAAGAAAGGGAGCTCAACCCTTTTCAACATCATCTTCCTTGCTTGCTCCTCCTCTTCTGTTCTATCGTCGACTTCGCTACTTTTATCCACTTGGTCGGTTGGAAAATCGGTTGGTTGGTTAAAATTGGTGTGTGGGGTATCCCCTTGGGCTCCTGCTCCAGAAGCTCCTTCGCCTTGCATCGGTCCTTTCCTCTTCATCCATTGTAACATGAATCCGCGTACTTCTTCCAATACTTCAAGCTTTTGGTTTAAGCTACCCATCTCATTGAGTTGTGTTTTCAAACCCTCCATATCTTTCTTCAGCGTTTGCACCCCATTGTTTAGTTGTTCTACATCTGATCGTAGACCCCTTACTTCTTCCTCTACGTGCCCTGAATTTCTTTCCAAAACGTCTATCCTAGTTTCCATTCTCGTAGCTGTCATTCTTCCCTTAATCGAATCCGGCAGGTCGGACCAATTGTTAAGACATTGTAAATTTGTGTTTGAAGGGATTGAGAAATAGAATTGATAAGTTTGTAATCTGTAGTGATGGAATTATATTTATGAGTAATTCTCAAATATTCTGGAATTTCATTACAATCTTAACAGCAAAAGAAAATAACAAGCAAGAAAATATCCCTCAAGCAAGGAGCATCGCCCCAGCTGAGATTCTCTCAAAACAAATCTTTCAACTTCCACACCCACACACCACCCTACAGCCCCCATATAAACAACTGCAATAATCATTCCTTTCTCTAACTAATTCTCCACGTCAGCATCCCATTTCCCTTCTTCACTCGTGCGTAGTCCCCTGCTTTTCTCCTCACGTGTGCCCTTCCTCTTCCTTTCATAGACGTGATGAATATGTGGTCTTTGTACTCTTTGGGCTGTCACTGCTTGATTCCCAGCACTGGGTTTGGTTCCCCTTTCTGGCCCATCCTGGAAATTCTGGCCCTTAACACATTCCATTCCAGTCCATTGTATGTTAGAAATCTAGGTTTTTGTGTTATATATATATATATATTTGTTTAGGTGTGGAGGATGTGAAGGAGTTGCAGACGACGACACTTGATTTTGGTTGCAAAGGAAGAGGAGCAGCATTAGAAGGAGGAATAGAAGATGACGACGACACTTGACTTTTTTTAAAAATAATGGCCACGTGTCGACATTACATTGGATATTCTGAGTGACTTGTACACATCAGTGCGGGTGTACTTCACTTCCATCGTTCAGTTTACAAATTGTTCACACAAGGGTTACTAATTACCAGAATCAGCAAGTTAGGTGTTTAATGGGTCATTTGGAAAGATCAAGGGGCCATTAGGCCTTTCGTTACAAGTACAGGGGGAATTCATGTATTAGGCCAAAATAAAAATTATAAGTCACATGATAAACGATAGAGATTCTTTCATTTCCTTATTTATTGCCTAGATAAAAACCAGTAATCACATGTTCAGATGCGAGGAGAATACGATGTCATTTCTATGAAAACCAGTTAGCATAGCACTTGGGGGTGGAAAAAACCCGACCTTACCCTGCCCCACTCCTTGACAGTGTACCATCCATCCCCATCCCCACCCCACACTCAAATTAGGACTGCTATCTTTAGTAATTGGTGCCACAGTAGGACAGGAGTGCACACCCTTGATCTGTGTCCCACCAGTAAAATATTTCTACTAAGTAGCAGAAAACCCCCAAAAATCATCAATGCTATCATCAAGCTAAATGCCCAAGCAATGTACTTAATAGAAAAATATATCTAAGAAATTGAATGAAAAATAAGCACCATTTAAGCTAAATCATACCTTCAAACCAGAATAAATCAACGTTACAGGAGATGAGAGCATGATCAGGATAAGCTTAATAGAGGTAAAGAAATATTAAGTATTCTCTAGACCTTACACCATTACGCGGATGAAAGAAGAAGAAGAAACGACATAGAAAAAGAGAGAGAGTGAGTGAGAAAGGAGAAAGATGAGATTAGCCACTTAGAGAAGGGGGGACAGAGAAAAAACAAATGGGATAAAAACACTGACTCAGTTTATGTGTTACTTTGGGAAGGAAATAAAAACATACTTTAAGGTCTTTATTATGACAAAAATTACCAGGGAGCAGAGCTGGCAAGAAAGAAAAAACTGTCTGTACTCTGTACCACAAGTGCTCCCCATTAATTATTTGATAGACAAAATGCTTGCCCCAATAGGCTAGGTGTTTCAACTGAACAGCCACTGAATATAAAGCAGTGCAAACACAGAAATTCCAAGTTTCATTATATATGGTTCCTGACAACATTCTTTTACTTCTTTTTCTCCCTAAAGGTTCAATGTAAGATCTTCAAATAAGATAGAATTTGAAGAACTGAAAGATTAACATTTCTCTCACTTGATATCACATTCAGCATTAACTTGGAACCCCATTACATTATAAGTTGTTATTAATATTCTTTCAAAAGTGGAACATATATGGTCCACCCAAATTTCTTATTGGAAATAATTAGCTGTCCGTATATTTATTTTATTGGCCTGATAGCAACCCAATTTCCTTCTCAACCATGTGAGCCAGGTTCAAACCCAAACCTCTTGTACCACCTAAAGAAGTTTTACCAGTTAAGCTAACTAGCACCACAGTTGTCGGTATATTATTTAATATTCCCTTTCAAAATTACCATACATAGCATCAATAAATTTCAGGCACGGCATTGCCCATCCAAATTTACATATATCCGACAATTTTCTACTGACAACGATTTTGTAGATAAAATACAAACAGATAGGTGGGCAGGAACAACAACAATCAAAATACACCAAATTTAACTTTGATTAAAAGAATAACAATGAAAACACATAACAGTCCAACTTCAATTGAAGTTGTCAATTACAAGTTAGAACTTCACAAGGAGAACAAAAGATGAGAAGCATGAATCATACTTTTTAGAAAAAACAAATAATAGCATAAATCATATAGAAGTTCTCTAATTCAGTAATTGAAAGTAGAACTACGTTCAAGAATTAATGACATATGCTTTGTCTTTTGCATCCTCTTTCATATCCATCTTTTAATAGCACCGTAACATAAAAATTGGTATACAAAATGCAACAAAATATGCATGACAAAATCAATACAGCAAACAATCTAAATGAAGAAATTGAAAAAAAGAAAAGAAACAAAAACTAAAATTCATTATCTGACCTCTTGATCTGTAAACATCATTAACAGTTGAGATGGTTGCATTGACCTGAGTAGTTTGATCAGTTTCTTGTGCATCTACTTGCACTGCACCTCCACTCGAAGAACCTACAAAAAATTATTATAACCCAATCTAAAGACTAAGTAAAGTTCTCCACAGAAACATGGTAATTTCGAAACCCCACTTCATACCAATCATATTTCATTCGTCTTCCACCCAGTATTTACAGAAATTATAAGTATCCTATACAGAAAATTGACGCATAAGAAACCCAGTTAAGGATAAATGCAACATGGTATAGCTACCCAAATGTTTTGCTATATAGCACAAGGGCTAGCATGTTTGATAAACACACGCTTATTTTTACTTCAAACTAAAATCTTACCAACAATCACTCGTTCATACTTGACAGCAAGTGATTTTATCAGTCCCCTAGTCTAGAACAAACCCAATAAATAAGTAATTTGTTCAATTAGCTACAATCATGCAAAAATAAATAGAATCAAGAAATGCGAATAACAAAATTAAAGAAGAAAAGTAGTTTAATTTTATAAATTGGTATCATTAAAGTACCGTTAGAAGAGGATGAAGGCCGAGGGAGAGGAGATGAGAAATGTTCGAAAGCGACTCTTGCTGCGTCGTTTTGGGCCTCTTTGGAAGATTTGCAAAGATTGTGAGAGGTGAAAGATTGGTCGTTAACGGTAACGGTTGATTGAAAGCGAGGGTTGTGATCAAGGCCTTGTTTGTCAGTTTGGTACACCGGCAAGTTCCATAAATTCTGGTGACAAAGCTCTTGTAGCTTTGATTTGTACATTTTTGTTTACAAAACGCAAAGAAGAGAGAAATGGAAATTTAATTTAATTATCAAATATCAAGGGAAGAAGTACAGACAGTTACTTAGGTTCCCCCAAGTTAAAATTATTTAGAACTTAGAAGTTAGAACTGGAACGACGCCATTTTTTTTTTTTGACGTCCATTCGTTTAAAAAAAAAGACAACATTTTTTGGTTTTTTTTTTTAAATAAATAAATAAAAAAAAGTTTAAATTAACATGAGGATTTTTACCAAGTACTCGAACTCCAACTTTCAATCTCAAAGTATCAAACTACATATACTCATAAGTTGTAATATCTATTAATTAATAATCTAATTAATGGAAAATGACAATTCAACCTCAATATTTAAAGAAAATAACATAAATATGTTTTTTTTTTTTTTATATTAGAGGATTTTATGTCGTTTTTCTTAATTATTGGGTCTTCCATTCTTTTTCTTATAATTAACTTTTTTTCGTATTATAAAAATTAAAATTTTAAAAAGTTATTCAATTAGAGCTTGAACATTTTACTCTAAATCCTCTAATGTAATTAGTAATTATTTTGATTACTCTAAAGTTATTCAATTAGTAATTATTTTACTCTAAATCCTTATAATTAACTTCTTTTTAGTAATTACATTTTACTCAAAATAAAAACTCTGTTTCATAAATTTCATTAAAAATGGATTAAATGGTCGGGAGTCTATGGATTAATTAGTAATTATTTTGATTCTCATTAAGGATTTTCACATTCCCACTCTAATGTAAGCTGTTAATGTGGCTTAACGACTTAATCTTTGATTCTCATTCACTAAAAAAACATAAAATTTGATCTCATAAAGTGATGTTGATGACTTCTGTTAGTGTTAATAAATTGGGACTGACGGAATGATATTTATTATTTATATGAGTAAATTATAAATAAATTTTTTTTTAATGCTAAAATATAAAATCCGTATAAGTTATACGATTACAGAAATTATTATCATTTTTTTTTAACATTGGCATATGATACAAAATTGACACACTCACTTATAATTAATAGCATAAAGAGAGAAAAAAGAAAAGCATTAATGCACAAACCAGTAAAAGCATTGCATCATACAAAATATCAAGCAGATCAAAACCATAGATTTGCATTCGTTCTAAATGAGAAAAATTAAAAATTAAAAATAATAAAAAATTACAGAAAAACAGTCAATAATGGGACCCGCAGTTGAAGGATAGATAAATGTATTAAAGCTCACCCAATAACTTATAGTGCAAGGCAATTTTAAAATGACCTTTTTTTTTTCCTTCTTCAATCTTTTGCAACCTTCTACCACAAGGAAATTCAAATTGAGATAACGTTTGATTCCTTTGTCTCCTTTTTAATGAAGCTCACTCAATAAATTCTTCGCATAAGGAAATCCAAAATCATAAAAAAAATTATCCTATTTCCGTCATTGACTTACAACAGATTTGTACAAGGGAAATCAATTTGGTACGATATTTTAGATACGTAATATTATTTGACGGAAAAATTTAATGAATATTAGTTAAGTATTTTTTTTAAAAATAAGTATCTATTATAGATGTAGGTCGATTATAAATATTAATATGAGATATCTGATATCCGAAAGATTTTAATTCGTTTCACACCTCTACACGTTCTGTTTCTCTCATCTCTCTGATGAATCAAAATCATCGAATCCTTAGCAAAATCATCAAAGTTTTTGTTTACTTACTGAATGAAGTTTGCTAGTTTAGTTTAGTTTATTTATTTTTTTTTATAACAATGACAAGTAAGCACATATTCGGCTATGATTACATAGCTTACTGTTTGCGCGCAATTTTTTGTCAATACGCGTGTAAGGTCCAAACCTCCTGAGACACAGACTCGGAAATGGGTATTTGATTCCAAGAAAATGCCTACAAGGGGCACAAGCACACAAATTACAGTCATACGGATTACAAAGTTAAGAAATTAAAATAATTACTCATTCTCAGTCTTCATTTTTTCTTCTCTTTTCTTTCTGCACTTGGGCCTTTTATAGTGCATGACTTTACCAAACGTTAGTGCAGTTTTGTTGTCTTCTTCCCCTTGAGCCCCCACGTTCTCTGTGTTGGACAATTATGACCCATAGCGTCACTATTTGTACAGATCATGGTGTTGTTGTACAAATTAACTATGTGACAAAGGAGATTGCTCTCTTATCATTTGTGATTAGATCACCAAGATGTATAAATGATAGGAGGTCATTATGATTTGTTCATGGATTGAGATGATATGAGACAGTATCAGTCCACGAAGGATAAATCATTAAATATCCCTAGTCAGAGTATTATCGAGATTGGACATCGATAATGCGTAAAAGACTAGTATTACACTTGTGCGCGTTGTGAGGGCATAACGGTATAGTTCTCATATATTTGGGTATAGGATACTCATGCAAGTGTAATAGGAGGTTGTGTTTACCGATGATACGGGAAACAGCTTCGCTCTGGATAGACCCCTCGGAATTCCATTGGTAGTATGACTATGTGTCTATGGAAGTACGAAATCAGGGTAGGTGTATTTGATCTTAACCTGAGACTTGCATCGCTAATACTTGCGACAATCAATATACTTTGGTTTTGGTCGTCCAGGGCTTTAACAGGTTCTGTGTACGCCTCTGCTGGGTATATTGAGAATCGTAGTGTGTTGGGTGTGATGTCAAGACGGAAGTATCACTCCAGTCATAGTGGAGATGATGGTCACGTAGGACACGGAACTGGTTCTCTTATGTACTGCAGTCATCGGGATAAAATGACAAGGTCATATTTATCCGATTATATAGACTAGTTACCAGAGATCCGATATGTGCTTCGTACGGGGCATACACAATTCCAGCCCCGGACCTAGCATGTGACATCCGATACTGGATCGAAATACGCAATACTACGTATAGTACGCCTGATATAGATCACTATATTCATGTAAGGATATTTCTGGAGAATTGGGTAGGCATGCCGCTTTGCTAGAAGTCAACCTTGTCTTGTAAATCGGTACAAACGTAGTACTAGGTACTTACGTGTTCGGATAGTCCGACGACCGTATTTACTGCCAATATATTCGGGGATCTCATGGGTCGCTTCCCGAAGATTCACCGATGACGTATGACTCGCACTTTATTAATCTGGGATTAATTAGATGAGAGAGAAAATTAATCTGAGATTAATTGCGGAGATATTTTATCTGGGATAAAATATTAATAAAAGAGAGAAAATGATTAATTTGGAATTAATCGATAAAATAATATATTCGATATATTATACGAAATTGGATTTCGACGCGGAATTAAAATTAGATTTTAATTCGGGCAAACGAGTTAATTTAGAATTAATGTGTTAGCGACATGAATAGTGATTTTGCTAGGCATAATTATTTAATTACGTCGCAACGGAAAATTAATTAATTTGGAATTAGCGAACCCGAGCCCGGGAGTGTTTGCGAGCGCACTCGCATTGCGAACTTAAGTGCGGCTCGCAAGTCACGTCTAGCGTCAAATCATTAGTCACATCAAGCGTCAAATCACATGTCACTTTGAGAGATGTGATAATTTGATTGATTGATTGATTGATGGTGGTAGATGGATAAGCTTTAAATGCTTGTATTTGTTTGACTTTTTGAAAATCAAACATTTGGTATATGTTTAATTGTTTTTGGAAAACAATTAACTAATACACTTTTTCATCTCTCTCTCTATGGTTCACGTTTCTTGGAGCCAAAATCTTCATCTCTCTCACACAGCCTTAAGGCCATTTCCTCTTCTGTTTTCTGTCATCACCGAAAACTAAAGGAGAAGCAAGTGATTTTTGTGGCAAAAATCAAGAGAGCTGGCACTCAAATGAGTACATACAAAGGTGATAGGGAACTAACTTCATGAGCATGGAATCACCATCATCAAAAGCTTGGAGCTTGGAGCAACAATGGAGGACCATGGCCGAAATTTTGAGGACCCAAAAACAGCCCACTGCCGAGACTTCCAATGGAGGGCAGAAAAGTTTTTGTGTTCGTTGCATCGCCTCAACCGATCGATGTAAGTATTCCGCAACTTCTTCGATGTATTCATACCTATTTTATGCTTGTTATTCAATCATTGGGACCGTAGAACTCCAACACTCTGTGCATATGCAACTGCTGGATCATTGTGCATATGCAACAGTTGGATTGTGCGAGCAACTGCTGGATCGTGCGAGTAATCGTTGGGTAACTTACTAAATCATGGGGGTTGTCACCAATTTGCATATATGACACGTCGAATGTATCTAATGACTAACCAACCCTTTTTGAAGTGCCTCTTACTTATTTCTTCATGATTATTCGCCTATTCCTTGGATCGTCCTGAATTAAGCCTTCCTGGGCCGAATCCTTCTTCATCCTGACGCCAATCTTTTTTGTCCTCAGATGTGTCATCCATTTTCGTCCTTCCTCGGCCCATTCGTCCTAGGGATTTATTTCTATCAATAATTGTCCCCCAAATTCACCTTGATTGGTTCGGAAGATGAGATCGAGGCGGAATTTCTCAATCAGGCGTGTAAAGTTGGGATGATACCATCGACCGTTTTATTAATTCGGCCTGCTGACTTTTCGTTTTATCTTTTGCTATCATTCGCGCGTGTCGAGGACCGTTATTTACGTTCCCTATGTGAATTTATCGCTTCCTTAATAAATGCGTGACCTTCCCATCACGTCTTATCGAAGACCATCATTACGCTAATTAATGTGTCGTCTTTCGCGTTACTTCTAGGTCAAATCGTGTCTGGCATTGTCCGTTATCATCTTCCGAATTAGCCCTTTAAGGATTTTATTGGATGATTCTGTCTGACCATTTGACTGAGGGTAGTATGGAGTAGTGTTTACTAACTGGATCCCATATTCACTCATGAAACACTTAACTTTTTCGTCATTTAGAGAATCTACCATTAATGTCTGAGGAATACCGAATCGATGAATGATATGCTCTTTTATGAACTTGATGATCTGTTCTTGGGAAATTTCTATTACCGGGATTGCTTCCACCCACTTGGTAAAGAAATATGTGGCGACGATGGTGAAAGTATGTCTTTTGCTAGATGTGGGATAGATTTTTCCTATCAAATCAATCGTCCATCCCATAAATGGCCACGGTTTAATGAGTGGGACCATTTCTGTTGCTGGCGCTCTTTGTATGGGTCCATGTTTCTGGCAGGCTACACATCCTTTAGCGTACAGTATGCATGATTCTCCCATTTTCAACCAATAGTACACGCTCCTTATGATTAACCATCTCATCTTTACTCCAGCCTAATGAGCCCCACAAACCCCTTCATGTACTTCGGCCATAATGGTCTTGGCTTCTGATGGTCCTACACATTTTAATAATAAACCATCCTGACGTTTCTTATACAATACATCCCCTAATACCACAAAGTTTAAGGCTTTTAGTTTTAGCTTTCGATTTTCTCCATTCTCTGATTTCTTTAAGAAATCTCTAATCTCTCTTCTCCAGTCATCCTCGTCTTGGTCCTCGTCTTGGTTTTCAGTGACCATAACGTCCATTTCATTCATTCGCCATACTAGAGGCTGTTTAACCTCCCCCCCACTGCATATGCCATCCATACTTGTCTGTTTATATCCTGAGGCTGCTTGGGCTAGTTCATTAGTTATCTCATTATTCGTCCTTGAGACGTGCTCTAACTCTACATAGTCAAATTTATCTAGCAGTTCTTTAGCTATTTCTAACAGTGCCATGACCGACGAACTCTGGCATCTAAAGACCCCTATCACCTGTTGGACAACTAGTTGCGAATCTCCCTTAATGGACATATTTTTTACTCTCATATCAAGGAGGATCTCTAACCCAAATATTAAAGCCTCGTATTCGGCCTGATTATTGGTGCAACATTCGTCCAATTTGACGATGAAACAGAATAATTCTCCCAAAGGACTGACAAATACTATTCATATTCATGCTCATTTCGATGTACTAGACCCATCAAAATACATCGTCCATGGTTTTAAGCTGTACTCGCTTATTTCCATTTCCATTTCTTTGGTGGTGCTTAAATAAGGGTGATCAACTAAAAAATCAGCAAGAGTCTGATTTTTTACGGCCTTTTGGGGTTCATGCCGTATGTCAAATTCTGACAATGATAGAGATCAAAATCATACTCTTTGATGCAAAATGGGATGAGAGAACATGTATTTCACTATATTGATTTTTGTAATTAGATACACAATGGTCGACCTAAGATAGGCGCGTAATTTAGTACATGTGAAATATAAAGCCAAACACAATTTCTCTATTGGGGAGTAATTACATTCATACTTCAACAATTGCCTGTTGAGATAATAAATGGCTCTTTCCACACCCATATTATCGTCATGTGCGATCATTCCAGCTATGGACTGCTCATCATCCAATATGTAGAGCTTCATTGGTCGTCCTGGCACATGGGGTACCATCACCGGCGGCTTTGATGAATAGTTCTTCAGGTTCTCGAAGGCTTTTTGATGCTATTCGGTCCAGACAAATTCGTCTTTTTCTTTTAGCCTCAGTAAGGACGAGAAAGCTTTAGTTTTTCCTACACAATTCGAAATGAACCTTCTTAAAAAATTGACTTGCCCTAGGAACGTTTGCAACTTTTTTTTATTCCGGGGCGATTTGGCTTCTGTGATCGCCCGAGATTTATTGACATCAATTTCAATTCCTCGCTGATGGACCAGAAAACCCAAACAGTTCCATGCACTAACCCCGAAAGCGCATTTGGCGGGGTTTAGTTTTAGTTTGATTTTCCTCATTCGCTCGAAAACCATTGTCAAGTGATTAAAATGCTCACCCACGGCCATAGACTTAACTACTATATCGTCTACATAAACTTCTACAAAATCATTTATCAGGTCATGGAAGATCAAATTCATAGCTTGTTGGTAAGTGGCTCCGGTGTTTTTCAGGCCGAATGGCATTACCACCACTCATAACATCTTAAAGACCCCGGGCATCTAAAATCCATTTTATGGATGTCATTTTCGGCGATGTAGATTTGGTTATACCCTGCATACCTGTAGGACACAGAAATCGACGACGCTGTTCTAGGCTCGCGGCCTAGTTGGGAGTACAGAATAGCCCGTGGGGGAACTAAACCGGGGAAATAACATGGAGTCGCCACTCGGTGTGAACCGAGACAAAGATTTAAGGCCGCACTCACCCCTCGCAAGGGAAGACCTCAAACATGTTGGGTTCGGAATGGTCCCTTACTTATGCCACTTGTAATGATGTGATTTGTGCAATATCTTAACCGAATCTACGCAACATACTCAAGAACAACCTATATCTAGTTCATGCTCATAAAGATAAATCCTATGTCTAAGTTTGCATGCTTGGAAAGTAAGTCATCATAACACACGACAACACACGGAAATCTCATGAACATATTTCAATTATGTAATGCGAAATGCAAACAACAACATAAACTTAATGCAAATTCCAAATGCAAAACGAATAACTAATCATGCTTAAAAATAAACAACTAAATCATGCTTTAGATAATAAATAAATAACCTACGAACTATAGCATGCTCAAATACAAGTTTGGATGAGACGAAATACGTGTCTTTTAAGTGGTACATGGCGTTGTATCCCGAGTACAAACTGCACTACCTTCAATTCAAATTCGGCTATGGAATTTACGTCCAGGTTTCCATCCTATATACCACCAAAGGGAACACATATTCCGCTCATCCAACAATCACACCATGCCTCAAACGACTCTCATGCGATAATATTTTTAAAATAAACAAAATAAATGAAAGATAATAAATAAAAGGGTGCCCTCAGGTCTAACCTCTTTTGTCGTCTCACGAAAGGGCGTTACACGTCCGTTGGAAGGGTGGATGATCCGTAACTTTTCTGGTTCACTAATCCAACATTTTTCCTCGCTGTTTCGCTGTTTGGACTGCTGTTTTATTCACTGTTTTGGGGGCTTTTTCGGTGCAGTTCCGGGTGACTGCTTTGTGTGGTTTTCAGTGGTGTTTTACGGCAGTTTGGGGACTGTTTTGTGTAGTTTTTGGGGACTGTTTTAGGAGTGTTTGTGAGGGTAATATGCGCCAGTTTCAGAGGGTTTTCACGGAAGTTTGGGGCAGGTTTTGTGAGTGTTTTGCGGGGCAAGTTGGTCAGTGGCGTGAAGGCTTGTGAAGGAGGCTTTGATGAGTTAGGGTTTCGTGATTTGTATAGGTTTTACGTGAGTGCTTGAGGACGTGTGAATGGGAAGTAGGTAGGTGTCTTTGTGGCAGTGTGGTTTGCTTTTGTTGATGGCGTGGGTGTGTGGCATTAAGTGGGCTGATCCAGTGTGTCGGTGGGGCTAGTAATGTGAGTGGCTGTGGACGTGATGAGGGCGAGGGCACAGTTGCGTGGCTGATGGCTACGTGGTGTGGTTGCGTAAATGGGGCAAATGGCGTTTGAAGGTAATAGGCGTGAGCTAGGGCTGTGTCTTGGTCGGCAGTTTGGAGGGGGAACGAAGGGCAATATTTAGTGCAGTTTTGGGGTGACTTGGTGTTGTTTTCAGTGGGTTTATTAGTGTGTGAAGGGCTGTTGGTTGATGCATCAAAGGGGCAGTGGCGTGAAGGATAAAGGCTATGGCGTTGATTGGGGTGTGTTTGTGGCGTGAAGGGTAGTTGGTTGCTGCGTGAGTGGAGTTTTGGGTGCGTGAAGGGTGGAGGGTGCAAGGCTTATGCGTGAAGTGGCAAGGTGAGTCGGTTTATGAGGGGGTTAGTCAATGGCTCAGTGATGTGTCGAAGAGAGGGCAGTGTGATCAAGGGTCTCTTTTGGTCGATGTGGGAGAGTGGCGAGATGGCTTATTTTGTGTGTGTGCCGTGTGAAATCTTTCCTCGTGGTGTGGTGTTTCGGCTGTGAAGGTTGAGGCTGCTTGAGTGTTTGTTGCTGAGCGTGACTACATGAAGGGGGTGATGGCGTGAGGTAAGCTTGTGGTCGAGAGTGGCGTTGAGGGCTGCTAGGGTTTTTTGTTGTTTACGTGTAGTGCATGATTGTGGCCTGTGTTTTAGGTTTTGTTTTTGTTTGAGTGTGCCCATTTTGTTGATGGTGTAGAGTAGAGAGGAGGGAGAAAAGAGGGCTGATGAGTGTTGTCGTTGGTGGCTCTGTGATTGTTGAGTTAGTGAGGGTGAAGGCCGTGAACTGGAGTCATTAAGGTTTATTCGTTTTGCCTTGGTGAAGTTCTGTGTGGATGTGGGGGAGTTGGCTGCCGCGAGATGAAGGGATAGAGAGAGATCAGAGGGCTGTTATGGTTTCATTATTTGGTGAGGCCGTGAGAGAGAGAGGCCAGAGAGAGAGTGGAAGATGTCTATGGTTTGTTGTTGTTATATAGTGAGAGGGTAGGGTTAGGGTTTCTGCATGGGTTTATTTGAAAGGAAAGAAATCAATAATTTATGTGTATGTTTAATTTTAATTATTTAAGGCAAGAAATTATTTAAATTAGGTGAGTGATTTATTTAATTTTGAAATTTAATTTAATTAGATTTAGTTTAATTTAATTTGTGAATTTAATTTAATTGGTTATAATTGGATTAGACTTTATTTTGATTTAGTTTAAATGGATTTTAATTTGATTTAGTTTAATTGGATTTTATTAGCTATTTAATTTAATTTCAATTTAGTTATTTAATTTAATTTCAATTTAGTTATTTAATTTAATTTAATTATTTTTAATTCAATTTAATTTGTGACATGTATTTTAAATGTTTTAATTATTTATTTGTGAGCTGTGTTTTAAATGTTTTTATTAATTATTAATTTGTGAGATGTGATTTAATGGGTTTGATGTTTTTAAAATAGAGGTCCAACAAGCGAACCCGAAGCGAAAAAAGCGAGTTAAATCCAACGAAAATACTGATTTCCAACTTTTCCCTTCCGACGTCCGTTTTCCGCGACTTAAAAGGTAGTGTCTCCGTGTGAGACTCATCATCGGGACTTATATGCAAAAATGCAGTGCCTACAATACCCATCCATGAAAGAATACATTTGGTATCATGCTGTAGAGTCCATTAAGGAATCTACCGTAGGCATAGGGTATTGGTCTTTTGGTGTTGCCAAATTTGAATTTCTAAAGTCTATAAAGATTCTTAATTTTTCATTCTTCTTCATGACATGGACGATATTTGACAACCATTCTACATATCTGGTAGTTATAATGAATTTCGCCTTCAAAAGGCGCTCGACTTCTTTTTTAATGTCAAGCATGACATTGGGTGCAAACCTCCGGGGGTTATTTATATGGCTTATGGTTTGGAATAATAGGCAACCTATGTTCTACCAAAGTTTTATCTAAACCAGGCATTTCGTCGTAGTCCCAAGCAAAATAATCTTAATACTTTTTTAAAAGAGAAATTAGTTCTTCGCATACCTGGGCGTCAAGTTTCTTACTGATATAAGTATTGCGCTTGTCGCTCTCATCTCCCAGGTCCATTTCTTCTAAGACGTCATGTGCCCTTGTAATGCTTACCTTCTGATGTTCATTCAGAGCGTATTCTAAATTGTCTTCTTCCCCATTTAGTCGTTCATCCCATTCATTTATTCATTCCTCCAAACAATCCACCCCGCATGCCTCTTGTATTCTATCTTTTGTTTGATGCGTTACCCTTTTAAGGCCGAAATCACAGCCTGAGTACTGATTTCAATTTCATGTTCCCTCACGTAAGCCATTAAGCTGGCTCTGGTGGCTGCGAGTGCGGCTTGTTCTTCAATCTGTTTGCCTTTCTTCATTTGAACTGCTGGTTTCATGGCCGGATTTTGGCCCCCTAAAGGCCATTATAGTTGGCCTTGTTTGTACGAACAAATTATTTAATAACTCTGCAGTGTTTGGTTCGTCATTTTGGGCCACCACGGATGGATTCCCCATCTCATCTAACACTCCGACCGGTCCGTAATTTCCTTCATACATGAAATATTCTGCCGAATTTGTTTCTGCTGCGAAATACCTATTATCGGCGTGTACCACTTCCACTCCATCTTTCTGATTCCAAAATATCAGACACTGATGAAGAGAGGAAGTGATACATCGACTGCTGTGGATCCGATCTCATCCTAGAAGCATGTTATATTTGGTTGGTCTGTCTATAACAAAAAATATCATCGTCTTAGTGGTACTCCCCACCTGTAAGTCTAATGGGACGACTCCTTGATGAGCGAAAAATATATCATTATTTACCGTCCCTTTTACCTAATATTTTGTTTAGTTTTTCGGGTTTGATGAATTTTTTGATGTGTTTTAGTTTATTTTACAATAACATAAAATTGGGACTCAATGGAATCATTTAGGATGAAATGTGGAACAAATAAGGGGAAAAAACGGGACTTGAAATTTTGATTTTGGAGATTGGAAACTTGAAATGGCGAAGTACAATTTCGAAAATTCCAACTTTGCGCAATTGTCGTATTTTGGCCTTAACATTTTACTCCGATATCGGATTAAAGTGATTCAAGTTCCAGATTAACGAAGACTCAAAGATCTACAACTTTGAAGAACAAAATAATTTCGAATTCTGAATATTTTATAATAAAAATTGATGAAACATCCAGAAGTGTGTTATGTGTAATTATTAAAGTCATTTTCAAAGTAAAAAAAATAAAAAAATAATAAAAATTGTCAAACTTCCACCAAACATGCTTGCATGTTTGGTGGAGGATTTAGTGCAATTTTTGGTACCATGTTTGTTGCCATGTTTGATGCCATGTTTGGTGCCATGTTTGGTGGAGCAATTAGTGGGGAAATTGATTGAAGCCTTTAGATTTTCCAATAAATACCAAGCCATTTCATTTGTAATTCTCATGCTTTCCTTAGGTTTTTGTAAGGAATTTAAGGATTGCATCTTGTTTGTATTTATTTTCAGTATTTTAGTTATGTATTTTTATTTTCAGTAATAGTAGTAGTTTCTTTTCTTTTCTTTTCTTTTATGTTTTGTAGTTAGATTTTCGCTGGGGGAAGGGTGAAGCTCTTATTATTTTAGTTTAGATCAATCTCCCTTAATTATAATATGGAAATTATAATTTAAATTAAAGGATTACCTTATTAATGGCTGGTTTTATTTATTTGACATAATATGCACCACCTATATGGCCGGTCTTTATGTGACAGGTGATTACCGCCTATATGGCTGGTTTATGAACAAATAATAATACCGCATTTACGATCGGTTGGACTTAATTAGAAATCTGACTTAATATGGATACCGCCTATATGGTCGGTTGGTAATATCACTGATAATTTCTATATTACAATAAGGGAGATTTCTAAATTAGAAATAGTAAAAGTGGATCCCCTAACCCCAGTATTTTATTTTTATTCTAGGGAAGTGATGAAACACAATATTCACAAGCTTAATAATTGATTTAATTATATAATGGGTAATTCTTTAGTTTGTTTATTAAATCTTAAGCTTAATGCTTCTTGTTGCCTGATCACCAATAAGATTGATGTGGTAAACTTAAAATGAACTTGACGAAGGGATTTTAGGTTTCAACCTTAGATTCAATAGCCCACGATCTTCCTTGAGGATAGATAACCCTTTAATAGATTTCCTTACAGGATAGACATATACCTGTCGGACAGGGGTAGCCACTATTGGAACTTGAACTTAATGAATTCAGGTAACTTGGTTAACATAGACATATGATTAATTTGGTTATTTTGGTGTTTGTATCTGACCATCGACAGAGGCTTTTGCATATCTTCGTGTTCCAGGTTAGCAAACTAATTTATTACACATATATAAGAGAATCAATTCATCATTAGAATAATATTGTGTGGAATCACAACCCTAGATATTTGAGTCTTTTGTTTATTTTCCTTAGTATTTTCTTTTAGGTATTTTATTTATTTATTTTTTCAGCAAATCCACATTCAACCAACCAATCAAACAATCATTCACTTCTCCCTTAATTAGATACCGGTAAATAAATAGTATCAATAATTAATAACAAAAATAGGAATTAAGTCCTCGTGGGATCAATATTTTTATACTACTTGAACGATACGTGCGCTTGCGTTATACGCGTGTGATTACGCCGGTCAAGTTTTTGGCACCGTTGCCGGGAATTATTTTTCATGAGTTATTAATTTTGAAGCTATCTAATTTAATTATATCTAATTTTCTTTATTTTTTATCTGTAATTATTATTTTCTTTTATTTTTCAGGTGGTTGACATGGATCTTAGTTGGGTGATAAAGGAATTACGAATTTTAAAAGGTGAAGATACACCCCAAATCAGGGAGCAACAATCCGATTTTCTGTTCTGAGGCCTGTTGTCCAACCCAACAACTATCACTGGATGTCAGAACCATTCAACACAATATATGCTCAACCATATCAGAATGCAATAAGGATATGTGAGATATGTTATGGTAACCACCTGAGCATTAATCATTACTACAATTCAGGGTGGCAGAATTATCAGAATTCTTCAAGGTACGAAGAACCAGGATATTTCACTGAACCTTATTTTCCATCTTATCCACCATCCACCTACGATCTTCATCAAGAACCAGAACTGTCAGAGGAATATCAATTGATTGACATTCTCAAAGATTGAATCAAAAAACAAGACGAAAAGTTAGATGCAATAACTGAAATGTTTCAGAGTCAAATAGAATACCAAGAAGCAACCTTACAAAGAATAATAGATAAAGCGAGACAATTAACAAACAACCTAAATTACATATCTCACGGAGCAAATGACACTGATGAAGCTTTCGAGTACCCAGAGTTTCACAATGACACCTTAACAGAGGAAAAGACTGAGCAGTATCAAGAACCAGAGGTATCAGTTCAGGAACCCAAACCAGCGAAGTCTCTGTTTGATTTTTATTATTCTGACTCTGACGAGGATGAAGAAGTAGAGCTGTTTGTGCCAACAAAAATTAAGGATGAAATTCTGTATCCTCAAAATGAAGATCTTGGAGCTTCTATTGCACTAATGTTTGAAGAAGATCTACTTGAGCCAGTCACATCAACCTCAGAGGATGAAGACCTAAAATTAGACATCTTTTTACATCCTCAAGTTGATACTTATGGAGCATGCATTTCACATATGACAGATGAAGAATTGAATGCAGAAATCCTAAAATACATTTGTGAAGAAAAGGTGGAGCAAGAAGCAGATCAAATGGAGGAGCAACTGTCTGACCAAATTGAAGATCTCAGACATTCAGGAGAAACATCATTGTTTTGGGGAGTACTGATCAAGATATCACCCAAAAGCTTGACAGAATGGAACTTCCATTCAAAGTCAAGCACCATACAAGACCTCATAATTTTCTTTCTTTCTTTTCAGGAACCATTGGAGCGACAAAGATCAAAAAGGTGGCACAAGCACTGAATGCGGCAAAATTATTTTTGCCACCTTACCGTTGGAAGAGACCCTTCAAAAGCAACGCACATGGGATTGTCTTTAATCGGACATCCAAGACACGCTGAAACCTCTTTGACAAATGGATTTCAGTCACGTCTGGCTGAAGAAGAAAAATTTAGTGCTAGGAGGGAGGCAACCTATGCACTTTGTTGTAATTTATGTTTTCATATTTTGTGTAAACATGTTGTAGAGTTTTTAATTTTGTGTGTTAGTTTTTTAGGGAAAAGCACAAACGGAGCATTTAATAAGGAATGGTGTTTGGCAATCACAAAGAGGAAAGCTAATTCATTAGAGATGGCTGAGTAAAAAATGAATTTTTGAGACACATCCTAATGAATTTATACTAAGCAAGTGGCGTATAGCGTACACAATTCTGTTACCTTAATAATTGCTTTGATTTGCTTTTCTGTTGTAATTATCTTTATTTCACCGACCGGATCCAGGCTTTTTGACCTTTCACGATTTCTTTTATTTTTTAGCTAATAATCGTCCTTTGGAAGATACTAGTGCTATTATTACTCACCCTTTTCAGGTGCTATAAATTCAACTCATCATTGCACTTTTGAAGGCATCCAGATTTGAGAAATAAATACATAAAAAAAATATAAACAACTTCAAGAAGAATAGTTGAAAACATATGTGTGTTTTCTGGTACTAGTGTTGGTACTAAACCACAATACGTAGCGGCAGCACAAGATTTAGTTCAAGTGTTAGCTGAAAGAAATATGCATTTAGTATATGGCAGTGGCAATCTTGGACTAATGGGGATCGTTTCAAGGGCTGTACAGGAAGGAGGCAAAGTCTTGGGTATCATCCCAAAACCTTTGGCATAGGTGAATCTTATAGGACTATCAAACGGAGAGGAACTTATTGTGCCAGGTATGTCCGAGCGACTGGTGGAAATGATTAATTGTGTTGATGCTTTTATTACTTTGTCAGGTGGCTTGGGCACATTGGAGGAAATTTTTACAGTGTTATCTTGGGCGAACTTGAACATACACTAGAAACCGATTGGATTGTTTAACACTGATAGATTTTATGATTTTCTTTGTGTATTTCTTGATGATGCCCGGAGAAATAGATTTGTGTCAAAACCTCTAAAAGAACTCATCTTCACTGCCAGAACTGCCCATGATTTAATAGACCAAATTTTAGCCTTTGAACCACAAATTGACCATACATTTCCAAGATAAAATTGCCAAATCGTCCAAAGTCACTTCAAATTCGGTTTTATAGAACTATGCATGGAACATCTACTCCATTTGGTGCCAGTTTTCCACCGAATTGAGTGATAGGCTGATATACCAGGAAAAAGCTATCTCTGACAATGAGCCATGAAATAATCTTAGTTTATGGAAATCATTTATTTCCCCATACTGCAGGGTAAATTGCCTTATATGTTATATGGTGGAAACTTCTCCAGATCCCGTGAATAGAGAAAACTCTGGTATGTTATAATTCATGGGCCACGAATACGCTAAATCGATCTAGTCTGGATATATTTTTTGATATCTTGGCCGAATCGGCCTGACCCCCAAATCGAATTGATTTTGGAGAATCTTAGTCATTTGTTCTCTTAACATGTCGTTGCCATTGAATGACACCCCTATATGAGGTGGCTATGGCCCTCTTACAAATGGGAGATGGTCTGGACCATGTTCTTGTAAACCTTAGGGCAACACTACTTCATGTTTCATTACGTTCGGCCCTAGGTATGGGCCAAGACCACCAGGATTTATCCCTCATCGGGGTATTGTTGGGGCAGTAGTCCCTTGTGGAGAAGGAAAATTTCTTGGACCAACCTCTTGATTACTCGATGCAGGAGGAGGTGTAATCCATGGTGGGATTGTCCCCACGTTTACACATTTGGCCATTAGCTCATTTAGTGAACTCGAGTGTTTGGCCATATTTTCGTAATGTGAATTACTAGTTGAAATAAACTTATCTATGACATGTGTATTTTGAAGCCTAACATATTCCACATCGTCCTGGGTGAATTCACCGAAAAAGGCGCGCATCACGTTAGGGTTGAACTCTCGCATAGTGTCATAATGACTTGTTTCTGCCAGACCCTCAAAATGGACCACAACTATTGGAACATGAGGTTGGTTGGTTTGCTCCAATCCTCATTCCTCTGTACTTGAACCAGTCTGAGTGTTCTTTTTCGGAGGCATCTTCACTTCTTGCACCAAAGCTCCCACTGTGGTCGCCAAAAATTGTTTGCGCAATTTTTTATCAATATGCATGTAAGGTCCAAACTTCCTGAGACACAGTCCCAGAAAGGGGTGTTTGATTCCAAGAAAATGCCTCCAAGGGGCACAAGCACACAAATTACAATCCTACGGATTACAAAGCTAAGAAATTAAAATAATTGCTCATTCTGAGTCTTCATTTTTTTCTTCTCTTTTCTTTCTGCACTTGGGCCTTTTATAGTGCATGACTTTACCAAACGTTAATGCAGTTTTGTTTTCTTCTTACCCTTGAGCCCCCACGTTCTCTGTGCATATGCAACTGTTGGATCATGCGAGCAACTGTTGGATCGTGCGAGTAACCGTTGGGTAACTTACTAAATCGTGGGGGTTGCCACCAATTACTTAATCTTTGAATTAAGTGATCATCCAATGTGCCCTCATTTTATATTAAGCGTTTTTCCTTCCATTGAGTGATTCTCTCTCAAGATCCAAGATTGGCATTGGTTGTTGGCCAAAGTCAAGACCTTTGTCCATCGCAGATGTGTTTGAATCATGAAGGCTTTGTTCCATATCGTACGTCTTGGGCAAGTTGTGATTTATTGGCCAAAGTCAAGGTCAATTTTTGTTCATCGGCCTCGATTACGAAGCTTTCCCACTGTCAATGAGTCACGCTTAACTGGTTTCATTAAGCTTGTTGAGCCAAAGCCAAGGCTTAGTTTATTCAGAGGAAAAGGTTAGGCAATATATTGGATATATTGGCATATATTGGATATATGTTTCGGACTTGGAGGTCCACCTACTGGATCTAGGAATTGGATGGGATCCAATTGATCTTAGAGATCTACCTAGTTAAGTTTCATACAACTTGTTGGTCAAAGTCAAGGTTGTGTGTTATTTAACGGGATCCTAGCCAACTAGGAAACTAGGTTTCCCGAGTACTCCACAGAGGGTTAGAGGCTCGCCGAAAAATAATGGAAGGCAAGTATTAAATTTGCAATTTCGTTTAGATACTTGCCAATACACGCTCATTTCATTTTTCGTCATTAAAAAAATTTATATATATTAGTTGGACTAATTTTCAATTGTTATTTTAATTAAACAGTTGTACTGTATTCAAACTACTTCATTTGTAGTTGGTTATATAATTGGATTATAGTAATCAATATATTTGAATTTAACCAATCAAATTGTAGTTAAGTATATAGTTAGACTATAGTAATCATTACATTAGATTGTACCTGAAATCATTAATTAGATAGTTGGACTATAGCAATCAAGATGACTGGAAAGATTAGCGTCAAATGACATAATCCTAGGTGAAAAATGCATTTTACGACTTTAATTTTCATATTGGGAAATGAATCTCAGGATAGTCCTGCAAGTTGAGAAGTTACTCTATTTGATATAGCGACCTCTCGGGCCTAAGCCCGGAGTTGAGCAAATAGTAGAGCATGAGCTTTGGAAGACTCATCGTGATGAAAACTTTAGTGCTCAATCCTTTATGTATGCCGCAAAGACTCCTTAATTTCTTCGTCAGAACTAAGGATTAGATCCTTATAGTATGCAATTGAAATTGAAGGATCTTCATAGATCTATTCTTAGATCTTTGAAGTAATGATTGCAAAAGAAAACTCTTGGAGAGTTAATGGTTATGCTCAATGAGACACAGCCAGAGCTTGCAAAAGGGCAAGAAGCACAAGGCGCATCTTACTTCTACATCCCAGAAGGTCTAGGATTGGCCGAAGACTTCTAAGGATGTGAAAAGGGGCAAAGGCTAAATCGTCACAGTCTTCTAGGAAGACAAGGGACATATCCCAAGATATCTGCCTAAACTGTGGCAAACAGGGTCACTGGAAGCGTGATTTCCGTATGGACAAAGGTAGACATGAAGGAAGTGAAGACGGCAAGGCTCCGACTTCAGGTATGTTTGTTATAAACATGTCCACTGCTGGTTTTAAAATTGGATTTTAGATACTGGATGTGGTACATAAACATATGTACTGATGTGCGGGATCTGCTGATTAGCAGGAGATGACTTCAGTTGAGATCGACCTATGAGTTGGAAACTGGACGAGAGTCACTGTTTTGGCTGTGGGAACCTAAGTTTTGGAACTGCCCTTTGGGCATGTACTTAAATTAGGAGACTGTTATAATATATCTAGTTTGACTAGGAACATTATCTCTGTATCTAGTTTAACCCGTTGCGGGTATACCTTTATATTCTAGAACACTAAGTGTTTTGTTTATAAATATGATATTGAGATAAGCACATTAGATGTGAATAACAGTACTTATATTTTGAATATAAACAAATCTCAAACATATAACATGACAAACAAATGGCTCAAAATGAATTAATCAGATGAGATTTATTATTGGCATTGTTGTTTGGGACACATTAACAAGACTCGTATATCCACACTTTCGAAGAGTGAATACTAGGACATATTTGATTTTTAATTCAAATGATGTCTACGAATCTAGTTTATTAGGCAAAGTGCCTAAAACACCTTTTAGTTGGTAAAAGTGCAAGTGCCACCGATCTGTTAGCCCTCGTTCATAGTGACGTAAGTGGGCCCATGTCTAGTTAGGCTAGAGGTGGATATGAATACTTCGTAACCTTTACGGATGTGGCATCGCGTTACGGTTATATGTATCAGATGAAACATAAGTCAGGAACTTTTGAGTAATTCAAAGAGTTTCGACACGAAGTAAGAAAACAGACCGGTAAAAATATTAAAAATATTACGGTCAGACCATAGTGTAAAATACTTAAACATATGAGTTTCAAGATTACTTGAAAGAGTATGATATTCTTTCACAGTGGACTCCTCCCGGAACACCTCAATTGAGTGATGTGTCCGAACAGAGAAACCGAACTTTGTTGGACATGGTAAGGTTAATGATGAGTCGCTATGAGCTACCAATTTCCTTCTAGGGATACGCATTGAACAGTGCAATATTTATTTTGAATAAGGTTCCATGTAAATCTGTTAGACAGACTTCATATTAGATATGAATAGGAATGAAACCGGGTTTCTCATTCCTGAAGATTTAGGGATGCTGAACATGTAATTGAATGTTTGGATGATACCAAACTAGAACCCAAATCAGATAAGTGCCTATTTGTAGGTTGTCCTAGGGAAACCAAAGTATAGTACTTATACAACTCACAAGAGAACAATGTAATTGTTGCTCTCCATGCGGTTTTCCTAAGAGGAATTCCTATATGCAGTGGTAAGTGGGAGGAAAGTAAAACTCGATGAAAATTGGAGTAATACTGTTCCAGGCACCGAGTCCTCACGGAACACCAACAGTTCATCAAGGATGAAACTGTACCAATAATCTTCGAATACACAAGAACCGTGTAGGTCGGAGAGAGTCAGAAAACAACCTGGGAGGTATGGGTTATTGATCTCACCTCATGTAGATATCAATCTTATTGAGGAAGACGAACCAGCTACGTATGAAAAAGTGATACAATGTATCGACTCCATTTGTGGCAAAGTGCCATGAAGTCCGAAATGGATTCCATGTATACCAACTAAGTTTGGACACTGGTTGATGTACCAGAAGGCATTGTGCCTATTGATGCTAAATGAGTCTTCAAGGAAGACATACATGGATGACAACATACAAATGTACAAAGCTAGGTTTGTACAGAAAGGGTATCGTCAACGACATAGTGTCGACTACGATGAAATTTTTTCACCTATTGCCATGATTAAATCCATTTGGATAATGCTTGCTAATGCTGAATATTTCATTTATGAAATATGGCACATGGACGTCAAAATCACTTTCCTTAAACGGAAACCTTTTGGAGGATGTTTATATACATCCTGACGATTTTGTCGGGTCAAAACATGCAAACAAGGTTTACAAGTTAAATCGATCCATTTATGGATTAAAGCAAGTATAGCGTTCTTGGAACCAACGTTTTGATGAGATCATAATGGTATATGATTTCATTCAAAACGAATATGATTCTCGTGTATATAAAAAGGTTAGTGGGAGCACTGACAATAAATGTCCTATAAGTTGATGATGTATTGCTTCTTAGCAATAACATTCCCATAATATAATCTGTGAAAGCTTGGCTTTCATTAAAACTCTCCATGGTAAACCTGGGAGATGCAATCTTTATTCTAGGAATAAAGATCTACTGGAATAGATCTAGAAAGCTGCTGATAACCCTCTCTGAGCTCGTACGTTTATTGAAATGTATGTGACCTGATGTCTCATATGCTTTGAGCATATGTAGACGTTATAAGGCCGATCCAGATGATGGACACTAGATTGATGTAAAGAATATCTTGAGTATCTTAGACGAACTAAAGATGCTTTCTTAATTTATGGAGAAGAAGAACTTAAGGTGACTAGGTTCACCGCTGCAAGTTTCCAAACCGAAAAAGATGACTTTAAGTCGCAATAAGGGTACATATTTAGTTTGAATAACGGAACAGTGAGCTGGAAATCTTCCAAGCAAGATAATGTTGTCGAATAAATAACAAAAGTGGAATGTTGCTGAGCTGAGGCAGCAAAAGAAGCATTTTGGATCTATATAATCCTAATTGGATTAAGTGTAGTTCTGTTAGCAGCTGAGCTGGGCTACAACACAGGCTAAAGAACCGCGGTCTCACCAACGATCCAAGTATATACTTCGACTATTTCATTTGATTCTTCAGATCATACATCGTGGCGATGTGATGATCGAATAAAACGCATCAGATGATAACATTCCAAATCCACTGAAGAAAGATGTTTCTGAGCAGAAGTTTGAGCGACCCGTGTATAGTTCAGGTGTTGGACACTTGAGTGATTGACTATAGGCCAAGTGGGAGATTGTTGGACAATTATGACCCATAGCATCACTATTTGTACATAACATGATGTTGTTGTACAAATTAACTATGTGACAAAGGAAATTGCTCTTTTATCATTTGTAATTGGATTACCGGGATATATAAATGATAAAAGTCAATATGATTAGTACCAGATTAATAAGATATGAGACAGTATTAATCCATGTAAGGTTTAATCATTAAATATCCTTAGTCGTAGTATTATCGAGACTGGACATCGATAATGCAGAATAGACTAGTATTACACTTGTGCGTGTTATGGAAGCGTAACGGCATAGTTCTCATATATTTGGGTATTGGATACTCATGCAAGTGTAATATGAGGTTCTGTTTACCGATGGTACGGAACAGCTTCACTCTAGATAGACCCATCGGAATCCCATTAGTAGTATGACTATGTGTCTATGGGAATCCGAATCAGGGTAGGTGTATTTGGTCTTAACTTGAGACTTGCATCGCTAATACTTGCGACAATCAATATACTTTGGTTTTGGTCGTTCGGGGCTTTAACAGATTTTGTGTACGCCTCTTCTGGGTATACTGAGAATCGTAGTGTATTGGGTGTGATGTCAAGATGGAAGTATCACTTCAGTCATATGGAGATGATGATCACGTAGGATACGGAACTGATACTCTTATGTACTGCAGTCATCGAGATAATATGACTAGGTCATGATTATCCGATTATAGAGACTAGTTACCAGGGATCCGATATATGTTTCGTACGGGGCAGACACATTTTCAGCCTCAGGCCTTGCATGTGACATCTGATACTGGATCGTAATACACAATACTATCTATACTACGCCTGACAAAGATTACATATTCCTTAAAAGAATATTTCTGGAGAATTGGGTAGGCACGGCGCTTTGCTAGAAGCCAACCATGTCTTGTAAATCGGTGAGAACGTGGTACGAAGTACGCACGTGTTCGAATAGTTCTACGATCGAATTTACTGCCAACATATCCAAGGATCTCATGGGTCGCTTCCCGAAGATTCACCGATGACGTATGACTCGAACAGAATTAATCTGGAATTAATTATGAGAGAGAGAAAATTAATCTAGGATTAATTACGATGAGAATTTATCTGGGATAAAATTCGAATAGAAGAGAGAGAACGATTAATTTGGAATTAATCGATTAAAATAATATATTCGATATATTAAATGAAATTAGATTTCATAGCGGAATTAAAATTGGATTTTAATTCGGGCGAATGAATTAATTGGTAAGCGACTTTAATTTTTAATTAAGGTCGCGACGGAAAATTCGTTAATTCGAAATTAACGAACCCGAGCCCGGAATGTGTTTTGCAGGCCCACTCGGATTTTGAATTAAAGTGGGGCCCACATCAAGTCACATCACTAGTCAAACTCATCACATTTTTGGTGATGGAAGTTGTTGGTTGGTTATGACTTGTAAAAACACATTTCCTTATTTTATTTTGAAAGGTGATTGACCTTTACCAACTTTGAGATTTGGTATATGGTTTTTGAATTTTGGAAAATAAAATCACTTTCACATTTTTCTCTCTTTTTGCCTCAAAACCGTGAACCTCACTTCCCTCTCCTCTCATCACTTTGCCGTGAGTTGCTTCTTGTCAAAGGGGAAGATTTTGTTGCAATTTCTTCCATTGCTAGCACATAAAGAAGTCTACAAAGGTGATAGTGAAACTATCCCCTTGAGTTTGGAATTCAAATATCAAGCTTGGAGCTAAACCATTCATACAAATGAGAGTTTGGAGCACTACACAAAGGTTGGAAATTTTTGTTATCTCTACACCCAATAGCCGATCAATGTAAGTCATTTTTCCCGCAAACTTCGTTGATTATTCACACAATTTTATGCTTAATAGATCCTTGGCATGTTCTAGGAGAACCCAACACCTCTCTCATTTATGTGGGACTCTTGACTCTATGTACACAATTGTTTTGTGTTATTTTACAGATAAATAAAGTTTTGGGAATCAATGGAATCAACTTGGGGCTAAAACAGCGAAAAACGGACAAAATGGGCAAAATCATCATTTCTGCGTCGCGACGAGAAGGGTTTCGCGTCGCGACGCAGAAATGATGATTTTTCCTTTTTTGTCTGTTTTTCGCTGTTTTAGCCTCAAGTTGATTCCATTGATTCCCAAAACTTTATTGGTGTGTTTACTTAAGGGTAATGGGAATGGAGGAATGATAATTATTTCCAATAAGGTTGTTTACTTCATAAAATTGAATAAAATTGGGAATGGGAATGGGAATGGGAGTGTGGCCTACAAATTTGGGAATGAGGAATGGGAATCACATTCTCACCACCCCCCATGGGAATGAGATTCACATTCCCATTATTGATGAGAAATTACTATTCTAACCCTAAGAGAATTAATTAATATTAATTTATAAATAATAAATAAAATGTATTAATAATTAATAAAAAAAATAATATTTACTATTTTAATAAAATAATAATTTAATAAAAGAATATATTAATATTTAATAATTTAATACATTAATAATTAATTAGTAAAGTAATAATTAATTAATACTTAAATAATATATAATAAATAAAAACTATTAATCAATAATTAATAATAAAATAATATTTAATATTTTAATAAAAAAATAATTTAACATTGAGTAATTTAATACATCAAAAATTAATAATAATTAATAAATAATAAATTAATATATAATTATAACTAATGGTATTTTTGTTACTTTTTAACAATTCATTCCGATTACTGGACAAAGCAAACACATCAATGGTAATACTGCTTCATTCCGATTCTGATTCCTACAGTTAAGTAAACAATTTATTCTGATTCCGATTTACCATTCACATTCCAACTCATTCCGATTCCATTTCATTCTGATTTCATCTCATTCCGATTACGAGTACGTAAACGCACCATATTTATCTGCAAAATAACACAAAACACATAAAAACATTCATAAAACCCGAGAAACAATACAAAATATTAAGTTAAAGGAGCGGAAAATAGTGATATATTTTCCGCTCATCAACAATCGTTAGGCCCGCTATGGTGGACCCATATTGACTGGCACAGACTTGAACCCCATAATATATGAGAGAGTGGTTTGTTAAAATCTGGACTAATTATAGACAACTTTATTTTTATTTTATAGACGAATTTATATTTTTGTCATAATTGAGTATCTAATCATCAAATAAATTAATAGGGAAATAATGATAATTTATATATTAAAAAAAATAAAATTTTTCTATATTTGAAATATCAAGAGTAGATCTATTATGTTCGGTATTTTATTTTATTGTTGTAGCATCTAGTTTAATTGCCCCGCCACTTTATTTAGTCTTTTATTTTCTTGTTAATATATTATTATTTGTATTGCTATTTTATTCTATTAAACTTATGCCATGTGGATTGATCCCGAACTCATCGAGTTATTTTATTACTTTGATACTCTTATAATTGGGAGTAAATAATTACATTATAAGTATGTCAAGTTTTTGACGCCATTGTCGGGGAATATAATTTAGTAGATAAAATAATAATTTAACATCATTACATTTTATTTTATTCGTTTTACTTTTTGATTTTTTTTATTTATTTTATACATTTCACGTTTTTTCATTTCTCTCAATTTTTTATTTGATTTTCCATTTTATTTCTTTACTTATTTTCTTTCTTTTGCTTTATTTTTGTATTTAGGTAGATCTCACCATGTACTAGGGGTGGCAAAACGAATCAACGAATCGAATTTGTATCGAATTCTAAACAAATCGAATCAAAATGTGATGGATTCGTATTCAATTCGTTTATTAAACGAATCCTAATATCATGATTCGTATTCGATTCGTTTATTAAACGAATCGAATACGAATATTCGTTTAGTCATGATATTATTTAATAAAATAATTCACCACGCTTGATTTATATTAATTCTTCATAAATATATACATATGAAATATGTAATTAATATATTTACTAAAAATATCTCACCAAATATCGAAAATATTACTTTTTCTATGATAATTAGTAATAATTTCTCGAATCTTAATTGAAAAATAATAAGAACTGGTAAATAAAAATAATAAAACGAATCCTAAATGAATAAACGAATCAATGAGCTTAAATTCGTATTCGATTCGTTTAATAAATGAATCGAATCGAATTGACCCATTTATTAAACGAATCTATTTTTTTCAAACCCGTATTCTCTTTAAAGGGAATCGAATCGAACGAATAAACAAATCATGACCCAAATTGCCACCCCTACCATGTACTGATTGATCCTAACATGCCTTAAATAAATACTGAAACTACACATCTCATATTTAGACAAACTCTGTACTTAATTCTTGAAGTCTACGGGAAATAGAAATTTGAAATGAAATTAGGTTTACATTATACCAAAGATCCTGAATCATCTCCATTTAGAAATTCTTTCATAATTTGTACTGAGAACCTAATTCGAAAAATTGAGACAGCTGATTGGAACTTTAAATGAGATATAAATTAATAAGAATTAGAGAGTGTTGTTAGGATATAATCATTACATTTGTGCTATTTTCTTTTTTTCATTTTATTTTTCCCTTAATTATTTTATTTTATTTACATTTTGTTGTTTTCTATACGTATTTGTTATTATTTTTTATTTTTAATTTTTTTGTTATAAGCATTACATTGTATATTTAAATTTTAACATATAGTCTGTATTTAGGTTGCATGAGATATTGGTCTCAATCATCTAGCGTAAGGTTAACTAGAGAGTTTCAATCACTTTCACCATCAATCAAAATGGCCGATAACCAAAATGAAAACTCAGTTAATATAGATGAAAATCTAGTTGATCAGGTAGAACACGAGTCATGACATGGTGATCTTAACCATCTTAGGACACTCAGAGAATACATGAATCTCACTAGAACAAGATCACTCTATTACATTGCATTTCCCCAAGATGTGTCATGTTTCAACATCAAATCTGGTGTCATCTAACTTTTACCCACATTCCACCCACATTCCACGGTCTAAAATCGGAAAATCCTTATCGACACTTAAGGTATTCGAAAAGGTATGTAATACATGCACATACTAAAATTACAGCATGAATATAATTCACCTCAAGTTTTTTCCTTTTTTTTAAAGGATAAAGCTAAAATATGACTGCAGAATCTCAGTTCGGGATCCATCGGAACATCAGATTATTTGCATGAATAATTTCTAAAAAAATTCTTCCTATCTCACAGGAAAACTCCTTTTAGAGGAGAATCACAACATTCATACAAGAGTCGGGGGAAACATGTTGGGGTGTACGCAACGGAAGGGTGCGATGGAAGGCGAAAATGATTTTTAAACATTTTAAAATTTTCCGAGCGAATTAATTAATATCAAATATTTTTAATTCACTCAAATAAGTTTAAATATATTTTTTATTAACATTTAATAATATAATATATTTCGTTACACGACGAATTATTTTATGAAAATATTTTTCGACAAATCTACGCGTAACGGGCAAACGGTTAAACTGGTTGACCAACAGCCGAGTCGGGCCAACCCGGACACTTGGGCAGTGTTCGGTAAGCCCTTGGGCTGCCTGAACAGTGCCCAGTTCGATGGGTTCACTGTCTCGACTCAACGAGCCCGTTTCGACGTGAATTTCACCGTTTTCTCGCGTTTTCGTCCCGGAATAATTTCCGGAATTTATCCACCACCCAATACACATCCAAAATCATCCAAATAACTTATTTTTACATGAAAAATATTCTGTTTTAAGATCCATAACCAGATCTGATCCAGTTTCATTTTTGTCCAATTTTCATGCCAAAATTCAATTTATTTACAAAATTAATCCAATTAATTTACACCAAATTAAATCACCAAAACATAAAGCCTCAAGAACAATTCTAGGCAATATTAGAGTGGTAATATCACTCTAGAATGACAATTTTAATTTTGAGATTAATTCTCTAATTAATCATTTACATATGCTAAATAAAGAAAACAATTAAGGTTACCTAATCAATCAACACCTAGTTTTTGCTTCAAACACATATCCAAGATACATATATAATCAAGACATGCAAAATACATATCTAATATATATTTTTCATGCTCAAGAAATAAAAACAAGAAAATTAGAAATTAGAAATTCAATATTACCTTAATTTTGGTTTCCAAATCCTTCAATTTATCTCTTTTGGTGTTGATTAATTTTGGAACCTTAATCCTCTTTTTCTTTTATGTTTTCAACACATGAGAAAGTTAATAAACTTCTCAAAAATGAAACAAGTTTCATTTTTATAGAAGAAAGAAACCCTATGGCCAAAATTTTGGCTAATTTTTAGTCAAAAAATGATTTAATTTTGGCCAATAATCTCAACACATATTTAGATCTTATCTAAATGTAATTATTTTATTTTTTGTTAAATAAATCCATGTGTTCAAAACTCATGGATTAGCAAATCAAAATTTGCCATTTAGATAAGAATATTCAAGATATTCTTATCTTTAAATAAATTAATTAGTTAACTATTTAATAAATTTATTTATCCATTTAACAAAAAGACAAAATAAATACAAGGAAAAATATTCCAAGAATATTCCTATTTTATTATTATTAGTAATTAATTAACAATTAATTAATAATAATAACAATAAAACAAGTGTCAAAATTCAATTGGTTAATAATGTGTATCTAATCTAAATTATGTATCGGATACAAATACACATTATTTAATACGTATGTGTATATTATGAATAATCCGAATTATCCATAATTAATTGTCCAAGTGCTCAACGAGTACACTTTATATTGTGGGACTCTTTAGGTTCAAGTTTATCTGTAATGGAAACCATTTCCATGTCCGTAATTTGTTCACTCATAAATTACGACGACCACAGATAATCAAGTTGAACCATCCAAGTCGAAATCATTGCATATATATAATCCTTTTGTCATAGGTTATCCGAATTGTTCCGGAGATATAGATTAAATGTCAAATCTCTGCTATGAATAATTCATGTGTCACGACATAATTATGATTCTTCAATAAATATTCGAAACTCGTTTATGAATCATACCTCGGCCAATGATTTCAAAGAATCACAAATTGGACACCTAAATCCCGTACACGGGACTGACAGATCATCTCTGGATACATCACAGGATATCCTGAGAATCGGTCTATACCCAACGAACAGGCAGAGGTCTGATCTTAAAAGATCGTTGGTGTGACTGTCATCAAAGTATGAAGGATATCTCACATATTCATAGTGGTATCTCAAGTCAAATGAGCTAATATGCTATTCGACTCGTAAAGATTCCCATTGACGTTGGTGTATCATCTATCATGAATCTTTAAATGAGTCGTTCAGTATTTATCCAATAAATACCTACGTGTTTATATGAGTCTCCCAAGACTCATCATCTATTGAGATAAACCATTAGAACAATTCTAATATACAACACGTACCGGTCTCACGGGTTTACTAACTGACCAAGTATATAAACCTTGACTAGGAACAATGTAAGAATGAATTGTATTGTGACATTTATCGGTAACAATGCGACGCTTTTGCAATTATGTCACAACTATTCATTCTAAGGTCTTTTACGCCTTTACCATATATAAGATTATATTGATGAAAATTACTTAATTTTATTCATAATAATATAAAATATACATCGTATTTATAATAAATACAACAAAATTTGGCGCACTGAGCACCAACTCCAATAAAACACTTTACTAATATTTGGAGAGATTTAAATAAATACTAAATATTTGTCTACATCATGGGTTTGAAACATAAATGCTTGTTTCTTACTTCAACGACCCCAAAGTAGACAAGTGGTTAAAATAATGTGTAATGGTAAATTTAGTGACAAAAGTCCTGAAGATGCACAAGATTACTTAGAATACATAGGATTCGAAGAGGTATGTAATACATGTGCATACTAAAATTGTAGCATGAATATAATCTGACTTAAGTTTTTTTCTCTTTTCTTTAAAGGATAAAGCTAAAATTTGGCTGCAGAACTTCAGGTCGGGATCCATTAGAACATGAGATGATTTACAAGAATAATTTCTGAAAATTTGTTCCCATTGTGAGGAAAACTCCTTCAAGATGAGATTCACAACATTCACATAAGAGTAAGGGAAACACTTTATCAATATTGTGAGAGATTTAACGAAATACTAAATGTTTGCCTACATTACAGGTTTGAAACATGGAGGTTGGTTTCTTACTTCAGCAATGGTTTAACACCCTAAAATAGACAAATGGTTGAAATGATGTGTAATGATGAATTTAGGGATAAAAGTACTAAGAAGCACAAGATTACTTAAAACATATAGTAGAGAATTCACAACAATAGGACACAATTGGCACTTATAAGTCGTCAGTTAAACCACAATCATCTGGAGGCATGTTTAACCTTATGGAAGACAATAACCTTTCAGTTAAATATACATCTCTAGCTAAAAAGTCAAGGCTTTAGAAATGAGGAAGAGTGATCATGTCAATTCATTTCAAGAAATTGCATGTCATATATGTAATTCAAATAATCATGTCGCACAAACTCATCTAACATTGGCAGCCTTGCAAGAATGTCTACATGATCAATTCAGTTCCATAAACACCTTCAAAAGACCAAATCTAAACCCATACTCTCAAACTTACAATTTTGGTTGGAGAAACCACAGAAACTTCAGTTGGAGGAATAAGAAACAAGCATAATCATCATAACAACCTCCCTAGGGACACCGAAATTTTCAAAATTCTCAAAATTATGCACCATATATCTCTCCTCATAGGAAAAACTTTGAGGATATATTGCATGCATTCATCGAGAAGTAGGAAGCCATCAATAACCAAACAATGCAAACATTAAGCGATTTGAAAGATATATTTGCCAAATTTACATCTTCAGGAAAGTTTTTTACACAACCACAACCGAACCCCAAGAGTTATCAATCTCCCCACGAAGGTACTTCTGGTAGTCAACACATATACCAAGTTAAATCATTTATTTAAAACTATAAAGACTAAAGTTAGAGTGGCAGAAAAACCCGAGTCCACCTCGTCCTGATGGCAAATTTTTAGGGCCCTTATTTGAGCCCGATTTTTAATTATATAAATAAATTTTTAATTCTAAGTACATATATTTATAATTAAATTTTTAATTTGCAATCCAAAAAACACTAAAAACATTAAAATTCTTAATTTTTTATTTTTAAGTATTAAAAAAATTCAAAAAAATAAATTTTCAACAAAAAAAACTCGACTGGGTCGGGCCATTGCCACTCCTAACTAAATTTAATATTTCATAAACTATAGGATTTAAAATATACTTGGATTTCATTATTCCATTTATTTATTAATGTTTGCCAGAAATAATATACTTACACATATTTTTCCCAAATTTTCTCTCAACTCTCTCACTGTAGCTCCAGTGACTCATTGTAACTACAATGAGAGAGTTGGGAGAAATTTAGGAAAAAGTGTGTGTAAGTTTAGCATTTTGATAATAATATTATTTGGTATTTGAGTATTTCAACTTTCAAGGCAATCTTATCTCCAAACGCAACAACCCATAACCTTAGGTAGACCCGACCACGGTTCCGGTTTGGAACCGGAACCGAACCGGAATGGGACCGGTTCGGTTGGGGTTCCACCCCAACTCGAACCGTCCGAACCGGTGGAACCGTACGGTTCCACCGGTTCGGACAGTTCCAACCGGTTCCGGTTCCGGTTCGGTTGGGTTTCCACCCCAACTCGAACCGGTCCGAACCGGAACCGAACGGTTCCGGTTGGAACCGTCGGGTTCCTGTTGGAACAGGAACCCTACGGCCCCCAACGGCTACTAGCCGTTGGGGGCCTAATTCCCCCAACGGCTAGTGCCGTTGGGGGATGCAGGGAGCCGTTTGGCTCCCTGCCAAAAAAAATTAAAAAAAAAAATTTTTGTTATATAAAATAAAAATTACTAATGTACCCCTAATAACGGTAATAAAACGGTTATATTTAGGGGCATTTTTGGTATCAAAAAAATTCTAAAATTCTATAAATAGGATTCATTTTTCATAATTTCATCACACCAAATTCTCAAATATGAAAAATGAATCCTATTTATAGAATTTTAGAATTTTTTTGATACCAAAAATGCCCCTAAATATAACCGTTTTATTACCGTTATTAGGGGTACATTAGTAATTTTTATTTTATATAACAAAAATATTTTTTTTTTAATTTTTTTAATTTTTTTTTTGGCAGGGAGCCAAACGGCTCCCTGCATCCCCCAACGGCACTAGCCGTTGGGGGAATTAGGCCCCCAACGGCTAGTAGCCGTTGGGGGCCGTAGGGTTCCTATTGGAACCCTACGGTTCCAACAGGAACCCGACGGTTCCAACCGGAACCGTTCGGTTCCGGTTGGAACCGTCCGAACCGGTGGAACCGTACGGTTCCACCGGTTCGGACCGGTTCGAGTTGGGGTGGAACCCCAACCGAACCGGTCCCATTCCGGTTCGGAACCGGTTGGAACCGGAACCTTCCGGTTCCACCGGTTCGGTTCCGGTTCGGTTCCGGAACCGTGGCCGGGTCTATGTGGTAGGTTCTTTTATACATAATTTGGGATTTGATTGATTTCATTGCAAAGTGCAAACTCTTCACATTTATGTAGTCAACACCAAGGTATCCTAATGGTAAAAACGTTTTATAACTCTATTTTCCAATATATAAATTATAAATATATGATTGGAAGAATTGAATGATGAAATTAAGCAAGAGTAGAGGCAACATTAAAGCACAAACCAGTAAAGGCATTCCATTGATTTTCAGACACTGAGATACACTGAGCAATCCGGGGCCTTTAAAAACAGAAAATACAAAGAAAGAAGAAAGGGGGGGAAAAACAATCGCTCAAAAAAGTGCATATCATGCCTACTTAAATTTTCATCACTTCAGACAGTTATTCAAATAGTAATATGACAGGAATTTTCAGAGTTAAAAAAAACAATAACTAGGGAAATATGCCTCCGATCTCTGGAACCACTCACTTGGCGCTTGCAAGCTGGGTGCGGAGGAGCTTGGCGGCAGCAACCATGTTTTGGAGGGCTGGCTTCACCTCAGTGTACTTGCGAGTCTTGAGACCGCAGTCAGGGTTAACCCACAAAATGTTGGTTTCGAGCACAGCAAGCATCTTGTTGATTCTGTCAGCAATCTCTTCAGTCGATGGTATTCTTGGAGAGTGGATGTCATAGACACCAGGGCCAATTCCAGCACCGTACTTGACTCCCTCACGGAAGACTGACAAGAGCTTCTCATCCGAACGAGAGTTCTCAATGGTGATCACATCAGCATCCATGTTGATAATTGAGTGAATAATATCGTTGAAGTTGGAGTAGCACATATGAGTGTGGATCTGTCAATTAATGAACAATTAGATCAGATAAAAAAATCAATAGCTAAATTAGAGAGATGAATTGGAGATTACAAGGCAACTAACCTGGGTAGTATCCTGGACACCACAGTTGGTGATCCTGAAGGAGTGGACAGCCCAGTCCAAGTAGAAAGCATGTTCAGACTTCCTAAGAGGTAATCCTTCTCTCAAGGCAGCCTCATCAATTTGAATAACATTAATGCCTGCCTTCTCAAGATCCTCAACTTCGTCCTTGATGGCCAAAGCAATCTGGTAGCAGGTTTCATGTCTGCGAAATTGGCAGCAATTCATGTTAAATAATGTTGCCATTTCAACAGGGTTAACAAATTGTCAACTAGTTTTCATTTTATATACCGGGGCTGGTCATTACGGACAAAGGACCAGTTGAGAATTGTGACAGGGCCAGTAAGCATTCCCTTCATTGGGCGAGCAGTCATGCTCTGAGCCATGGAGGACCAGAAGACTGTCATGGCCTTGGGACGGCTCACATCACCATAGATCACTGGTGGCTTCACGCAGCGAGATCCATAGGATTGCACCCATCCATTGGCAGTGAAGGCAAAGCCTGATAATTGCTCTCCAAAGTACTCAACCATATCGTTTCTCTACAAAAATAAATGTCGGAATTCAATATGAGATACAGCATACTACATATGCAAGTAGAAATGCCGAAACACAGTATATAAAATTTCATGTATTTAAGGCTGAGTTTGGAATAGAGTATTGCACCGAGTAAAAGTTAGCCTAGAAGCTATGAAACAAATGCTAGAATATAAGCTAACGTAGAAAAATAATCCTGTGTTCGTGCGATTCAATTTTGTGAGAGTATAAGCTAGCGTTGACTATGCGTTTTAAACGCTAGCATGTACGCTAACTTATAAGCTCACTAAACTCCACAACAAACGATGCTTGAAAACCAGAAGAGATTGCTTTTCTTCCATTGAGCATAGCAAAATGCACCTCGGGCTCTCCATGAACAAGGACATCAATATCAAGCTCTTCTTGGAGTTTGACGACCTTGTTGATTTCCTCTTTGATGGCACTAACATATTCCTCCTCAGAAATCCTACAGAAGGACAAATAGTCAGGGAACAAATTCATACAGTTGTCAAAATAATGTCACTTATAGCACATAATTAAGAAAATCCTCATATTAACTCACTTCTTAGCCTTGTATTCACGGCGGACTTTCCTAAGTTCCATGGTTTGTGGGAAGGACCCAATGGTGGTAGTTGGGAGGATTGGAAGGTTAAGCTTCTTCTGTTGAGTATCCAATCTAGCACTAACATTAGTAACACGTCTGTGGTCTGAACCCTTCAAAGCAGCAGCCTGATAAACCAGGAAGAGGAATCACTGTTAGTGAAAAAGGAAATTTCTATGGGGCAGCTACTTTATAAAAATGAAAATGATTCAATCGTTGCCACTTACAGCCTTCTGAACTGCCTCATTGGTCACTCTTGGAGAGGACTTTCTTGAAGCCTGAGCTGCAGCATTGGCAGAGAAGAATGCCTGGAAACAAAAGAAAAAGAGTGACAATGTTAGTCTCGCTCAAAATCACTTTAAAATGAAGATACATATGCAATTAGTGTGCTAATTGCATGGAAAAAAGTCCCCTAACTTTAAACAAATACCGGATGCCCAGTTGCATTATGATGTTCAATTCAGAAAAAAATTACTCTTGACAAATAATTCCCCCTTCTAAATTTTCATTCTAAAACAATAATTTTTATGTGTCAAGCTCACATCTGCAACCTCAACTCAAGCCAATATTTTCTGCTCAGATAATTCAATTTTACCACAAACCTAACTTCTTTAGAGCCTAACATTTTCTGATTCGTGTCAGTCAAAGACTAAGTTTCTATCAATTCATCAATAGCTAATATTTAACATTTTAGAAGAGAGGGATACCTCATCCTTTTGGCCAGCCAAAGCCTTGGCCAATGCATTCACTTCAACAACTTTCTGAGCAGCAAATGCAAGCCATGACTTGATTTCGTCATCCAGTTTAGTCTCATTAACAAGATCAACAGCGGTGTGGAGAAGTGAGCAGGAGGTGGAGACCACAAGCTTGTCTGCACAGAAAAATAAGAATCACATTGATAATAACATAATAAAATAAGAAAATATGTATCATAAAGAAAAATGCAAGCAAAGGATGTATACCTTTGCCAACAACACCCTCAAGCTTCTGCAGAACACTAAGAGAAGCAGCAAGATCATTGGCCCAAATGTTTCTTCCATCAACAACTCCTGCAAAGAGATACTTGCCAGCAGGGAATCCACTCTTGATCAAGTCAAGAGTCTTGGTTCCACGAACCAAATCGAATCCATAAGCAGTGACGCCCTTCAAAGAAGTGAGTGTCTTGAATGCCTCAGCTGGAACATCAGCAAAGTAGGTCTCAACAAGAACATTCAAGCCAGAGAGAGTTGACTCTAGTTCAGCATAAGCCTCAGTGAATGCATTCAATTTGTGAGAGTCAAGATCCATAACAAGCAATGGATCATCAAACTGAATCCAGGAAGCACCAGCAGCCTTAAGCTCAGAAATAACTTCCCTGCAGAAATTTTATTAGTACCGCGAAAATTAGAGATGCACAACACATATATACACACACACACACAGAGTAACATAGCACATGTTTAAAAAACGATATGTGATAATTTCTTACTTGTAGATTGGAAGGATTTTTGGAAGAAGGGAGAGAAGATTAAAGGTCTTGTCAACACCCTTGGCAGGCTTAGACAACAACAAATATGAAACAGGGCCAATAAGCACTGGAACAGTCTCAACTCCAAGCTGCATCATTAGACAAGTGATAAAATATATTAGCATCCTAGAAGCTAGAACAGAGATTGATATAGATCATAGAAAGTTACAACCAAGGCCATCAGTTTAAAAAATGTTGGATGTAATTTCTGTGAAAATTCTGAAGAGTCCACAATATGTTGAAAATAATATGTGATCTTATCTTGAGACTATTTAATATTTTTCTTACAGATCAAATAAATCATACAATATATAAACATAATTCAAGAGCCAAATCTAAGTCAGTGTTCTACAAGTAAATGTCAATAAATTTCAAGAATCTACAGTAGATTGTGTTACATTCTAATAACTTTTCTAAAATTAAACCAGTTGAATAACTGCTGCTCAAAACTTCACACCATTTCATAAATCTTTTCCAATTCCAATCCAGACAAATACAGGACATTATATCCAAATTTAGATATCTAACAAAATAAATTCATAAAATTAAAAACTAAAAAGAAGTAGAATAAACAAACACTCACAGCCTTAGCCTCCTTGTACTCAGTTACAGCCTTGTGAGAAGCATAGCTGAACTTAACATCAGGTCCCAACTCAGGCACAATGAAATGGCTGCATCAACACAAACCAAACACATCAGTTACTATAAATAACTTCAAATGCCACTCCAATAAATAACACATTCAAATCGCGTGACTTACTAGTTGGTATCGAACCACTTGGTCATTTCCATAGCGGGAACAGAGGCATTTCCTCTGGCCATGGAAAAGTAAATATCGAATCCAATCTCTCCGCCGTTCCAGTTGTACCTGGGGGGAACGGCACCGAGCATTGCGGTGGTGTCCAGCACTTGGTCGTAGTAGGCGAAAGTGTTGCTGGGAATGTACTTGATTCCGGCCTCGGACATCTGTTTCCAGATGGACGATCTGAGATCAGCGGCCACCTTTTGCAAATCCTCGGCACTGCTCTTACCATCCCAGAAGGATTCCAAAGCGAACTTGAGCTCCCTCTTGGGGCCCATGCGTGGGTATCCAACAATATGTGATGCCATTTTACTGTAATCAAATCAACGATGAGACCAATGTCTTGAGGATCCAAAAATGAAGAATCTAATTAAGTTATTCAAGTTATGTCAACTAATCGTTTATTAAAGAAAATGAAAAAACAAGACGAATTTTTCTGTAATCACATCAAAAGTCAAACGAATTTTCCGTCATTTACTCATTTTCATTAACATCAAATCGAAAAGTTCTGAGATTGATTCGAAAAACGAGGATCCAAAAACAGATTCGAAAAAATGAAGAATCCGATGATAGATTCAAAAACAGCCAAATGAAGTCAAAACAAGTTGAGTTCAAATTGTCAGAGATCGGATCGATTCAATTACAGATCTGGTAAAATCACGGAGGCCAAACACTAGATCTATCACTAACAGTCACTCACAAAGTCCAATATAGATCTCAGAAAAAATCAAAATTTTAAGTCATTGATTTACAAAATGAATATATTAAATTTTTAGTGATATGTACAAAATCTAGCTTAGATTTTAACGTTTAACTGATTAACGGCGTGAAAAATTAACTAAGGGAACTCATGAAAATGGGAACCGTACCAAACGGAGAACAAGCAGAGGAAGTACTAGAAGGAGAGGCGAGAGAGATAAGACGCGACTTGCTACGAGTGCCCTCTCCGATTTTTATACCCGAAAATCAAATAGTTGGCGTGCCAACCTGTACATCTCATATTTCTCATTTTAATTTCTTTTCTATTATTTTTTTAATTAATTATGATTTTCAGTGCATAATGCTTACGCGCGCTTATCTGACGTCGCGTGAACTCACCTTCTTTTCTTTTTTTTAAATTGTTTTTAAATTTGCTTAATTGAATAAGTAAAATGTATGGTTGTTACTTGTTAATTGTTATGATTAAGTTGCATTCATGATACCATATCAGTTAATCATAATTTGGATACAAAAAGTAATATTTTATATCGTTAATACATTTAAATATGTATTTTACATATAAATTTAATGTATATCTATTGTGTGAGATAGAATTATTTTCAATAATTATGATCATTGCTCAAATTAAATTGAAAAAATAAGTTACATTATAATATTTGCATTAATTAGTACATTTCTTAATTGATTATTTGAAAAATCACTTATTAATTACCATGGTATCCAATGTTAGATAACCTTTTTTTTCTAAAAAAAAAAAAAAGAAGGTGAGTTCTTTAAAAATCAAAATTAAGTGATCAATTAAATAAAATTATTTGAAATATTATTCTATCAAGTCATATAAGAATGTTTAATGGCAAAGCTAATCAATCACCATTAGCATCAACGTTTAAACTTTGATTGACCATTAAATTTTCAGGTTTCAATTAGTGAGAACATTTTCGCCAAACAATAATATATTATGATGTTGTGTTAAAATTTATACTCTATTTTCAACTCAAAGAATGAATTAATAGGGTCGTCACGCGCCGTGAGCATCGCTTGGGTCTAACACATTACACATTGTTTGTCTGATACGTATATTTTTCTCAAGCTGTTAAAGTTTCTGAAGTTGGTGGGCGAATGGTGGTGGGCCCACGTCGTTGGTGAGGACGGTAGGTATTGTGGGGCCAGGATTTTATTTGATCGTCTGATTTTTCTGATGAAATATTTACACGAACGACGATCATTATTAGTAGGTAAATAATTTATCATGATTTTGATTGTTTTATGGAGATGCACGACATCTGTTTCGTTTTTCAAGCACTATTATGAAATAATAATAATAAATAATATATTTATTTTCATATTAATTAATCAAATATATAATATTATTAGTACTAAAAACTTCTTGAAATTAAAAACCGCCAAGGTGGCAGATTTTGACCGATAATAAAATATTAAAATGTGTTGTGACGTTGTGTTTGTAAATCACAATAAAACTATGTCGTTTTTCTTATTGCTGATTAATCTCCTGACATATATACTAGTTTTGATTATTTAAGTTCTCCAATATAAATATTTTTTTTTATTTTTTTTTACAATTCCTTTTTTGCTCCCTTTTTTGTTGTTTTGTTAAATGAATCCATCTAACGCTAAACAACTTTTTTTTGGCTGAAAGATATTTCAACACGGTGCACCATGTGTTACATTATTTTATTATTTCGAAAAATTAAAGTGGTTTTATATTAACTCTTAACTCCCATTAGCAGACTCAAACTCAGGTGTCTATAGGCAAAGGACTCCTAAGACCAAAAGGCCCTTGCTCTTATATTTTTTTTTTTCATTTTTGGCCTTTAATTATACTATTCTAAAGCCTTCTAGATTTATTATTATTATTACTTGATCTCTAGATTTTTATCACTAACTACGCTCTGTAGGTGCCTAACCAATTCAATTGAAGAGTTTTTTGCTATTTTTATTTTCAGTTATGAATTTAAAATGAATGTTGATTGATAACATTCTGCAAACGGATCAAAATCAGTCCCACCTAATTTTGTTTTCAATTTCAAATCAACAGATATTCTTTGCAAAATACATAGCATTCAAACAAATAATTTCGTTTAACAATTTAAAAATAATAATTCCTTTAATAGAAATTATCAATGAATTATCTCTGTTTTAGTGAAAATACAAATCACTTCAATGAAATTTTGACAATGACATCGTAACACCTCCAATTTTAATTGAGTATCAGCCAACCACTTTTCGTTAATGGTTCTAAAAACATGATGACGCCAACCACTTTAATTTTAATATTTTAATTTATTTGTTATTGGGTTAGGCTAAATGGGCGTGGGATTTATTATAGTGGTATGAGGATTTTAAATCTTAAATATATTAGGATTTTATTTTAGTTTTCCATTTGGATTTTGAATTTTTGTTAAATTATGATTTAGTTTTTGTTTCTTATTTGGATTAGGGTTCCCTAAGACTTACTATATAAGGTGATCATATGCATTAATAAAATTAGAATTTTCAAACTAAAATTATTTTTATTGCGGTGAACATTGAGAGAGAGGGGGTGAATTTCTCTTGTTCATTGAATTAAAGACCTGACTTATGAAATGAGTTGCATCCTTTGTGGCGTCCAACTACAAGCAATGTTTCTTTCTTAATTCAGAAAGAGTTTTCAAGAACAGATTCCTTGATGGTCTAATTCGATCTTGGAATGGATTTTATTCCTACAAAATCATGATTCGTAATTCTTGGGATTCGCTCAATTACATGGGTTACCTTTGACTCAATCGTACGCTGGTTTCTGTCAGAACATGTCACTAATCATTTTGTACAATAAGATAGTAAAGGCCAAAGTTGGACGAAAATCATTCTAGAGAAAATGAAAACAGATTGCATATTCTTCATTTTTCATGCATGTGTTGGATAATATGACCCATAGCGTCACTATTTGCACAGATCATTGTGTTGTTGTAGCAAATTAACTATGTAACAAGGAAATTGCACTCTCGTCATTTTGTGATTAGATCACCATAGATATATAAATGAAGAGAGGTCCCTATGATTAGTTCCTGGATTGAGATGATATGAGACAGTATCAGTCCACGAATGATTAATCATTAAATATCCCTAGCCGTAGTATTATCGAGACTGGACATCGATAATGCGGAATAGGCTAGTATTGCACTTGTGCGCGTTGTGAGGGCACAACGGCATAGTTCTCATATATATAAGTATTGGATACTTGTGCAAGTGCGATATGAGGTCGTGTTTCACCGATGGTACGGGGGAAAAACAGCTTCGCTCTGGATAGACCCTTCGGAATCCCATTGGTATTATGACTAGGTGTCTATGGGAGGCCGAAATCAAGGTAGGTGTGTATAGTCTTAACCTGAGACTTACATCGCTAATACTTACGACAATCGGTAAACTTTGGTTTTGGTGGTGGGGGATCTTAACGGGTTCTGTGTACACCACTTCTGGGTTTATCAGAGAATCGTAGTGTATTGGATGTGATGTCAAGACGGAAGTGTCACTCCAGTCATAATGGAGATGATGTCACGCAGGATACGGTATTAGTGCTCTTAAGTGATGCGCATCCAATCGTGATATTATGACCAGGTCATGAATATCCGATTATAGAGACTAGTTACCAGACATCCGATATGTGTGTTTCGGACGGGGCAGACACTTATCCAGCCCCAGCCCTAGCACGTGACTATCCGATACTGGACCGATATGCACAATACAATTGTATACTACGCTTGATACAGATCTTAATATTCTTAAATGGATATGTCCGGAGAATTGGGTAGACTTGGTGCTTTGCTAGGAGTCGACATTGTCTCGTAAATCGGTAGAACGTAGTACTTGGTACGTACGTGATTCGGATACTCCGACGACCGTATTTGCTGCCAGATTATCCGGGGATCTCATGGGTCGCTTCCCGATAATCCACCGATGACGCACAACTCGCACTCTTGAATAATCTGGGATTATAATAGAAGAGAGAGAAAATTAATCTATGATTAATAACGGAGATATTTTATCCGGGATAAAATGTCGTCTAAAGAGAAGAGAACGATTAATTTGGAATTAATCGATGAATTAATATATTCGATATATTAAATGAAATTAGATTTCGACGCGGAATTAAAATTAGATTTTAATTCGGGGCAAAACGAGTTAATTTAGAATTAATTCGTTAGCGACGTAAATAATAATTTCGCCAGGCGCAATTATTTTTAATTCGATTGAATTAACGTCGCGACGTAAGCTCGGTATTTCGGAAATATCGAACCCAAACGCGTGAGTGCACGTGGGCCCACTTTCATTTGGAAACGTGTGGGGCCCACATGACACATGTCATTCTAATGCTTTGCATGTAGATAGTGTACAATGCACTCAATGTTATTGCATGGAAATTGAGTGTTTGACACTCTAAGCCATTGCATGTTTTGTGTCATAAATTTATTATTAATTTAATAAATATTATGGCATAAATATAAATTGATTTTTGGTAAATCATTTTTCACAACACAATTCAATCTCTCTCAAATTCTCTCTTCCTCTCACGGCAATGGTGGCCATTCTTCACTGGTTTTGAACCAGTTTGGGCGTGAATAAGGGAAGCTAAGAGTGGGTTTCATGGTGAAAATTCAAGTGCTAGCACACTTACAAGTCTTGCGAAGGTGGTAGGGAGGTTCGACCATGAGACGGGATCCATCCGACGAAGCTAGGAGCTCCGTTTCTTCACTCAATTTTCTGTTTTTGTAGGCAGTGGACTGCATGCAGTAAGCTCACATGGCAGTGCGTTTTTTGGGTTCATTTGTCTTCAAATCGACTCTACCAACCAATGTAAGTATTCCGCTATCTTCGTTGGTGTATTCACACATTAATTCATGTCTTGATTTGATCTTGGGACCTTAGAATAAACCAACAGCGTGATCATTCGTTTTATCAAATTTAACAAGAATACATGCATCAAGGCTCTAATACCAATGTTAGAAAACATCACAAGCATTCATGGAACTAATTCATGTTCAAAGTTTGTAGGAAATTCATTAAAATTCCCAAGAACATAATTTAACATGTATTACTAGTTTAGTATTTGATTACAAATAAAATTAAATAAAAAAACATGTAATCATAACATAGTTGTACCTTATTTATGCAGAGAATCTATAGATTTCATCAACCTTTCATCATTTTTTTATCATCTACTTTGACTTCCTATTATAAAAGGCCAAAAAGTAGTTGCATGGGAAGTTAATGAACTTCTCATACATCTGTTATAAATCACATGCACACATGAGATAATTATCAAGGGAATAACTTCACTTGATCATGACATGGTTGATGATATGGTCGGAACGGGCCTGGGTTGACCCATCTTGACTGACCCGGATCCATCTACCAATATATAAAATTTATTATCGATAAGATAGCAAAATCATAAAAATCATACTTGAATTATCTAATGAATGGATACCTAAATCACATGATCTGCACACACATTCTGTTGTTGTTGGGCTCAAGTATAATAAGACCAATTATTAGATATGATGGATTGAAGAAGAGTTAACAAAATATATCGTAAAAATGATATAGATTGATCAGTAAGCTTTTAAAATGGATTATTCAAAATATATTGTAAGCAAAAATGATATAATTTGATCAGTAATCTTTTAAAATAGATTATTATATTTCATTAAGCTTATGAATATCCATTTCACCCAATAACAGATTTTATTATAACAAAACTCAATAGGCATAAAGAACAAAATACATTGGAGATTATAAGATTCAGTTTCTCTTCAGAATTCAAGTATGTTTTATAATTTCACTATTTTATTGATATTAAATCATATTATATTATATTTATAAGAGATTGTTAGTATGATTGTCGTCAACATCGTTATTATTATTATTATTATTGTGTTGTTGTTGTTGTTGTTGGACATTATTACTACAGTATCAAAGAATCTCTCTCTATATATATAAAAGTTAAATATTTTTAAACATCCTCATTGCGCCACATGGCGGTTTCATATTAAAGTTAATAAATATATGAAATAAAATATTATAATAAAAATAAATATTATATTTTTATAAGAATTCTATTATAACAATAAAACATATTATATTATCATATTAAAATAAAAAAATACTATTAAATTATTCACAATTAACCTAATCTCTACAATTAATTTTTTATTATTAAATTATAAAATTAAAATATCTCTATAATTATTTTTTATTATTAAATTATAAAATTAATATAATAAATTATTAACACAATAAACATATTACATTATAAAAACATAATCTACTATTAAAGTAAGCAATCTATTATTATTGTTGTTGTTGTTATTATTATTATTATTATTATTATTATTTGATTAATTTTTGAATAATATCATAGATAATCTAGCAAAGAATTTATATATAAGTTCAACATTTGTAAGTTTTCTCATTCCGTCACATGACACTTAATATCTACAATTAATTTTTTTAATTACCTATTATAAACCTATTATAATAATCTTATATTAAAATTAAAAAAACCTATTACAATATAAAAATATAATTTCCTATTAAAAAATATTTTAAAGCTTCTTTATCTCGTCACGTGACAGCTTTATATTAAAATTATAAAATTAAATTAATAAATCTATTAAATAAAAATCATATTACAATAAAAATATAAATTATAATTTTATAAGAATTCTATTATAATAAGAAAATATATTAGACTATCATATTAAAAAAAAACACTATACAATTATCAACAATTAACCTAATCTCTACAATTATTTTTTTATTATAAAATTATAAAATTAAAATATCTCTACAATTATAGTTTTTATTATTAAATTATAAAATAAAAATAATAAATTATTAACATAAGAAACTTATTACAATATAAAAATTCATATTATAATTATATAACAACTATATTATAATAAGAAAATATATTATATTATCATATTACAATTAAAAAACACTATTAAATTATAAAATTAAATTTATAAATCAATTAAATAAGAATCATATCATAACAAGAAAACATATCATTCTATCCGATTAATTTTTGAATAATATCATAAATGATCCGGCAAAGAATATATATATATATATATAAGTTAATTTTTTTTTAAAATTTTCTCACCGCGTCACATGACAACTAATATCTGTTGGACAATTATGACCCATATCATCACTATTTGTACAGAACATGGTGTTGTTGTACAAATTAACTATGTGACAAAGGAAATTGCTATTTTATCATTTGTAATTGGATTACCGGGATATATAAATGATAAAAGTCCATATGATTAGTACCAAATTAATAAGATATGAGACAGTATTAATTCACGTAAGGTTTAATCATTAAATATCCCTAGTCGTAGTATTATCGAGACTGGACATCGATAATGCGGAATAGGCTAGTATTATACTTGTGCGTGTTATGGAAGCGTAACGACATAGTTCTCATATATTTGGGTATTGGATACTCATGCAAGTGTAATAGGAAGTTTTGTTTACCGATGGTACGGAAACAACTTCGCTCTGGATAGACCCCTCAGAATCCCATTGGTAGTATGACTATGTGAATCCGAATCAGGGTAGGTGTATTTGGTCTTAACCTGAGACTTGCATTGCTAATACTTGCGATAATCAATATACTTTGGTTTTGGTCGTCCGGGGCTTTAACAGGTTCTGTGTACGCCTCTTCTGGGTATACTGAGAATCGTAGTGTATTGGGTGTGATGTCAAGATGGAAGTATCACTTCAGTCATATGGAGATGATGATCACGTAGGATATGGAACTAGTACTCTTAAGTACTGCAGTCATCGGGATAAAATGACTAGGTCGTGATTATCCGATTATAGAGACTAGTTACCAGAGATTCGATATATGCTTCGTACGGGGCAGACACAATTCCAGCCCTAGGCCTAGCATGTGATATCGGTACTGGATCGTTATACGCAATACTACGTATACTACGCCTGAAAAAGATCTTATATTTCGTAGAAGAATATTTCTGGAGAATTGGGTAGACACGGTGCTTTGCTAGAAGCCAACTATGTCTTATAAATCGATAAGAACGTGGTACTGGGTACGCACGTGTTCGGATAGTCTGATGACCGTATTTACTGCCAACATATCCAGAGATCTCTTTGGTCGCACCCGAAGATTCACCGTTAAGATTTGACTCGAACAGAATTAATCTAGGATTAATTATGAGAGAGAAAACTAATTACGGTAAGAATTAATCTGGGATTAATTAACAGAGAAAGAATTAATCTGGGATTAATTGCGTCAAGAATTAATTTGGGATTAATTCGACTAGAAGAGAGAACGCGATTAATTTGGAATTAATCGGTAAAATAAATTTAATAGTTAAATTGGATTTTTTCTATTTAATTTATTTATTTGGGCTAAAATAATTTATCGGATATATTAATTGAAATTAGATTTCAACGCGGAATTAAAATTAGATTTTAATTCAAGCGAATGAATTAATTTAGAATTAATTTGTAAGCGACTTTTGTAATAATTCTACGAGGCATAATTATTTAATTAAATTAGATTTAATTATTTCGCAACGGTAAATTCGTTTAGTTCAGAATTAAATGAACCCGGGCCCAAGCGAAGTTGCGTGTTGGATTGCCTGACTTAAATTTTGAATTTAAAGTGGGGCCCACCAACTTACATCAAATGTCTACACAAGTGATGAAAGTTGTTATTTGGTTGAGAAAAGCTTAGATTGCTTTTTGCACATTCAAGCCAATTACAACACTCAAATTTAGTATATATTAATTTTGTCAACTTTGGAAGTAGATAGAGTTACTATTCACAGCAAACACATTTTTCTCTCTTCCTCATTTCCTTGGCCGATTCTTTGCTACTCTTGGAGGGCAATTTTTCTTTCATTTTTTTTTTCTTGCTAGCACATAAAGGAGTTGTTGGGTTTCTATTAGGTCCCAAGGATCAATTCAAGCAATGAAACACATGTTAATACATCAAGAAATATGGCGGAATCATACTAACATTGATCGGTTGTGCGATGCGATGAACACAAAATCCTTTTGCTCCTCCTAGAAGCTCTCGACAGTGAGCCTTTTGTGCTCCTCCAAATTCGGCCATGGTCCTCCATTGATACTCCAAGGTCCAAGTGGTGATTCCATGCTCACAAGTCGGTTTCCCTATCACCTTCGCAAGACTCCGAAAGTGTGCTAGCACCTTGAAATTTTACCACAAAATTCCATATTTATCTTCTTCTTCAGTCTCGGCAATTTGCCAAAATTTTGAAAAGAAATGGCCCAAGGTCGAGAGATAGGAGAGAGTGAGAGGAGAGAAAAAGTGTTAAGTGTTGGTTTGTATTAGATTTCCAAAACTAATACCAATTTTCCACTTTCAAAAAGTCAAGGCATTAAAGCCAACCAACTACCACCATCAATCAATAGTGACATGTTGTCAATCACTCAAAGTGACTAGACATCACATCAATTAAAGTGACTAATGATTTGATGCTTGATGTGACTTGTGGGCCGCACTTAAATTCACAATGCGAGTGCGCCCGCAAACACTCCCGGGCTCGGGTTCGCTAATTCCAAATTAACTAATTTTCCGTTGCGACGTAATTAAATAATTATGCCTAGCAAAATTACTATTCACGTCGCTAACGAATTAATTCTAAATTAACTCATTTGCCCGAATTAAAATCTAATTTCAATTCCACGTCGAAATCCAATTTCGTATAATATATCGAATATATTATTTTATCGATTAATTCCAAATTAATCGTTCTCTCTCTTTTAAATAATATTTTATCCCATATAAAATATCTCCGTAATTAATCCTAGATTAATTTTCTCTCTCTTATAATTAATCCCACATTAATAAAGTGCGAGTCATACGTCATCGGTGAATATTCGGGAAGCGACCCATGAGATCCCCGGATATGTTGGCAGTAAATCCGGTCGTCGGACTATCCGAACACGTATGTACCTAGTACTACGTTTTTACCGATTTACAAGACATGGTTGGCTTCTAGCAAAGCACCGTGCCTACCCAATTCTCTAGAAATATTCTTACTGGAATATGTGATCTATATCAGGCGTAGTATACATAGTATTGCATATTTCGATCCAATATCAGATGTCACGTGTAAGGTCTGGGGATGGAAATGTGTCCGCCCCGTACGAAACACATATCGGATCTCTGGTAACTAGTCTCTATAATCGGATAATCATGACCTAATCATATTATCCCGATGACTGCAGTACATAAGAGAACCAGTTCCGTATCCTACGTGATCATCATCTCCACTATGACTGGAGTGATACTTCCATCTCGACATCACACCCAATACACTACGATTCTCAATATACCCAGAAGAGGCGTACACAGAACCGGTTAAGGCCTTGGACGACCAAAACCAAAGTATATTGATTGTCGCAAGTATTAGCGGTGCAAGTCTCAAGTTAAGACCAAATACACCTACCCTGATTCGGACTTCCATAGACACATAGTCATACTACCAATGGAATTCCGAGGGGTCTATCCAGAGCGAAGCTGTTTCCGTACCATCGGTAAACACAACATCCTATTACACTTGCATGAATATCTTATACCCAAATATATGAGAACTATGTCATTATGCTCCCATAACACGCACAAGTGCAATACTAGTCTATTCCGCATTATCGATGTCCAGTCTCGATAATACTACGACTAGGGATATTTAATGATTAAACCTTCATGGTTTGATACTGTCTCATATCTTATCAATCCGAAACTAATCATATGGACCTTCTATCATTTATACATCTTGGTAATCTAATTACAAATGATAAAAAAGCAATTTCCTTTGTCACATAGTTAATTTGTACAACAACACCATGATCTGTACAAATAGTGATGCTATGGGTCATAACTGTCCAACAAGAGTGAATCAATGTGATAGGTGTAGGCATTGCATTTTCGCATGTGAAACCCGATGATGAGTCTCAGTTGGAGGCACTACCTTTTTAGCTAAGGATATTGCGGGAAACGGAGGTCGGAAGGAGGAATTCAGAATAAGTACGTCATCAAGTTCATTTCACAAGTTCACTGTCTTCGTTAGTGCTGCGTTCGTTACTTCGTTTGAACGTCAGGCAGATTACGGACGTTTGTGCCGCGTTCGAATGGGCGTTCGAACGGAGTCGGTATTTCTGGTTTTGCTGCTAGCCTCGCACCCCAGCCCAATTAGCCCCCCAAAGCCCATAAAACACATCCCAATTTAATTAAATTGAACATTAAATATTAAATAAAATATTTAAACCATTTACCAATTAAATAAAACATAAAATATAATCATACCTAATAAGATAAATCAAATATATTAACTTCCTAACTAAACAAATCACATACTAAATTAAAAAGATGTCATGCCTAATTAAAATCAATCATAACAAATTAAAGATATTGCATTCCTAATCTAGCCAAGATTTGTCCCCCCTCAATCTTTGACTTTCATTGCTCAACACCAAATCAAATCCTCTTTTTAATGCCAAAATCCATTCCTTGTGAGACAAGGTGAAGCCCTAGCCCTTCTCTATATAAACAACCTCTAACCAAGACATGCACTGATCTAGCTCATACACACAACTCACACGAAAATTACAGCAAGAAACACTAGACATCACACGCAAATCACAGGAGAAATAACAAACAATTCTCTTCACCCCCACCCTCATATTACCGAAAACAACAAGCCCTCAAACACCCTCATATTATCGAAAATACAACAGCCATTCACAACCCTTATAACCATCAAACATCAGCTACATACACAGAAAATTATCCCTAAAACAGTAACATAAAAACTGCACTTAAAACCCACAAAGAACACCAAAAACAGTCCGTTGAAACATCAAAACAGTCCACTGAAACAGTAAGCGGAAAATACAGAGGAAACGGCAGTAAAACCACAAGGAAACAACAGCAAAACGGAGTCGAAACAGTAGCTTGAGCGACAAAACAACGAAGGAAAAGGCAAACCAGTGAACCAGAAAAGTTGCGGAGCTTTACCCCTTCCGATCTTCGTGAAACGCGAGTCCGAGAGACGGCTTAAAAGGTTAGACCTGAGGGTACTTTTCACACTCATCTTTATGTGATTTTTGTTATTTATTTTGATTGTATTTTACTTATTTGTTGAATCTTGTTTGTGTATGATGTGTGTTGTGGGTATTGGATGAATAAAAGAGTGTCGTCTCTCGTGGTATATAGGATGGAAACCCAGACGTAAATTCCGTAGCCGAATCCGAATGGACGGTAGTGCGGTCTGTACTTGGGATACAACTCCACGTACCACTTGAGTAAACGGCACCTTCTCTTGTTTCATGTTGCTTTGATTTATTTATTTATTTTTCGTCACTCGAATTCTGCATGTTGCTTATGTATGCATGATTCAATCGAGCGCATGGGCTTAGTAAGTGGAATGAAAGATCCCCTATGGGGAAGGGTTAAAGCCCTTTACCACGATGCTTCGCCGCGCCGGTTGATGTGTGTTCGGTTGAATGCAAGACACGTTCAATCGGGCATACTAGTTTGATATTATTGCTTTCAATTCTATGTATGCATGATTCAATCGAGCGCATGGGCTTAGTAAGTGGAATGAAAGATCCCCTACGGGGAGGGGTTAAAGCCCTTTACCACAATGCTTCGCCGCGCCGGTTGACGTGTGTTCAGTTAAATGCAAGATACGTTCAATCGGGCATGCTAAGTTTGATATTATTGCTTTTAATTCTATGTATGCATGATTCAATCGAGCGCATGGGCTTAGTAAGTGGAATGAAAGATCCCCTACGGGGAGGGGTTAAAGCCTTATACCACGATGCTTTGCCGCGCCGATTGATGTGTGTTCGGTTGAATGCAAGATACGTTCAATCGGACATGCTGAGCTTGACAATATTGTCTTTATTCTTTGTGTTACATGCATCAGGTCTGGCTCCGTTCGAACGCGTTCTCGAACGCTACATGAACGCGAACCTTCTGTTTACCGTTCGAATGCATTTTCAAACGCTACGCAAACGCACACGCACTTCCTTAGTCTCATCATGCATCAGGTCTGGTTCCGTTCGAACGCGTTCTCGAACGCTACACGAACGCGAACCTACTGTTTACCATTCGAACGCGTTCTCGAACGCTACGTGAACGCACACGCACTTTCTTAGTCTTATCATGCATCAGGTCTGGTTCCGTTCGAACGCAATATCAAACGCCATACGAACGCGAACCTTCTGTTTACCGTTCGAACGCGTTTACGAACGCTACACGAACGCGAACACACTGAACTGAGACATATTCATCACATGCCATGTATAATTGTTTCTTAGGTGATTTTTTTTATGAAACCCCATATAGTCATTCTTATCTTTGTGCACATCGTAATGAAAAGCATGTTTATTCCATTGGTTGCGTCATCTGCCTTAGTCTTGATTTAACGCATTACGATTCATATACCTATGTCATGATGACTTCGGAGTATTATTTCTTGTGGTATATCGGATGGAAACCCAGACATAAATTCCGTAGCCGATTCCGAATGGACGGTAGTGCGGTCTGTACTTGGGATATAATTCCACGTATCACTTGGAAAAGTGCTCACATGTATGCTTGTATGGTTAGTATGTATGCTTGTGTTTTCCGTGAACATGATATGCTAAATGAAGTTGTATGTTCGTTGTTACTTTGAGGTATTTTCAAGCATGCAATCTTAGATGTGAAATGTATGTGTAAGTTTCATTTTGTACATGTGAATTTAGAAGCATGATACTCTTGGAAATAAGTGCTACTTAAGCCTAATTAAATTATTACATAAATCCTTTCATAACAAGTGGCATGAGTAAGAGACCATTCCGAACCCAACGGTTTGAGGTCTTCCCTTGCGAGGGGTGAGTGCGGCCTTAAATCTCATTTTCCCGGTTCACACCGGGTGGCGACTCCATTATTCTCCGGTTTAGTCCCTCGTGGCTACTCCGTACTCCCGACCGGGCCGCGAGCCCGGGACAGCATGCGTCGCCCAGATTCCTGTGTTCCCACAATAGGGAAACTCACCCAAGTGTTGGAAACACTTAAAAAAGGCTTGGAAGCTTCAACATCCATGAAAACGTTTTGAACTTCAACCGATCAATGTGACTATTCTGCAACTCCCTTTGATTAATTCACACACGAATCACTCTTAGACGATCTTGGCATGTTCTAGGAACACTAACAATGGTATCAGAGCGATCTAAGTTTGATTTGAAAATCTAGGGTTTATGGACTTTAATTTGGAATTTATGCTTGTAGTATGTATTTTCTTAAATTGATGGTTTGGTTGAGCTTGGATGATGTTGAATTGGATTTGTACATCTTAGGAATTGAGAAAATGAATTGGATAAAATTTTTCCTAATTTCCTTAGCTTGGCCGAATGCACCCTAGATATGACTCATGGTGATTTTTTGATTTTAGACAATTGGATATGTTTAAAGCATGGAATAAATCTTGTATGTTGATTTAATTGGATTGAAATCAAATTGGGTATTATTTTATGTACAATTGCCGTGAGCATGATAAACATGTATAGATTGATTTTGCTTCAATATGTGTTGGACATGAATTGGAAATGTTGAGTATGATTAATTGAATTAATTAGTATTTTGGAAATGTTAGATTAATTGATTAATTGTACTAATTGCACTTTAATTAAATTAATATGTAATTTGGAATAATGTGTTAATTTAATTTGTTGTAATTGGGCTTAATGGGCTTGGTTGGGCCAAGTTTGGTTTTGGACAATTGGGTTGGATCCAATTGGGCCTAAAACCATTTCCATAAAGTCCAAATATGACAATTGGGCCTTTAAATAATTTAATTGGGCCTAATGGGCCTAAATTGATTTTTGGCAAAAATGGTGATTCCTTAATTGGGCCTTGGCATTTGTGTTTGATCCATATTGGCCAAAGCCCATGCCTAAAGATTAATTGAAAGCCCATTGGACTTTAATTGAATAGTATTGGATGCTAATTGGGCCTTTGAGACCCAATTGGATTGGATTTGGAATCCAAGTCTAAAAGACACTATTAAAAGTGTAATTATTTAATTTGGAATTAAATATGAATTAGCATTGGATACAATTGAAATTGGATTTAAAATTGTAGTTCGATATAATTCATGAATACGTACTTTGAGTATTTATTCTTAAACGAGTTTGACTCGCGCAAATCAAATCGTTGTTTGAACATTGGATGATCATTAATTCAAAGATTAATTAATTGGATTAGATTGATTGAATAACATGCTTTGTGTGAATACTTGGATGTATGAATGAATAATGTATATCAGATGGATATTAAAAGGGTGAGGGCAATTTTGGAAATTATTGTAATAAATTTAGAATTTATTAAATTAGACCTGCGTGTCCAGCCTATTATCTATATTCTCTTTGTATTTCTCTTCTCACCAATTCCCCTCAATGTAAATGAGGTTTCTTTAGAAGTATTATGTAAGGTAAAAGTATGAATAGTGCTAGCAGGAGAGAGGAAATGGAGAGATTTGTTCTGGGAACAAAGTTTGTTATATATCCATCCGAATATCATTATTATTTTATTCGTGCCTTATTATGCTTTTAGAATGCATGCTTAAGGGTGTATGATGAGACATAATTAAAGATAATAAATTGGTTGCCAAATCGCGACAAAAACCCTCATTTTATATTAAGCGTTTTTCCTTCCATTTAGTGATTCTCTCTCAAGATCCAAGATTGGCATTGGTTTGTTGGCCAAAGTCAAGACCTTTGTCCATCGCGGATGTGTTTGAATCACGAAATCTTTGTTCCAGATCGTATACGCGCTATTTCATTTTTCGTCATTAATTATTTATAAATATATTAGTTGGACTAATATTCAATTGTTGTTTTAATTGAATAGTTGGACTGTATTCAAACTACTTCATTTATAGTTGGTTATATAATTGGATTATAGTAATCAATACATTTGAATTTAACCGATCATTTATAGTTGGTTATATAGTTAGACTATAGTAATCATTACATTTGGACTGTACCCGAAATCGTTGATTGGATAGTTGGACTATATCAATCATTATAACTGGAAAGATTAGCGTCAAAGAACATAATCATAGGTGAAAATGTCTTTTACGGCTTTAATTTTCCATATTGGGAAATGAATCTCATGATAGTCCTGGGAGCTGAGAAGTTACTCTATGTAATAGAGAAACCTTTCGAGCCTGAGCCCGGAGTTGAGCAAATAGTAGAGCATGAGCTTAGGAAGACTCATCGTGATGATAACTTTAGTGCTCAATCTGTTATGCTTGCTGCAAAGACTCCTTAATTTCGTCGTCAAAACTAAGGATTAGATCCTTATACTATGATGTTGAAATTAAAGGAGCTTCATAGATCTATTCATAGATCTTATAAGTACTAATTAGGGGTGAGAAAAATCGATTTCAGTTCCGGTTCCGCATGGAACCGGAACATACCAGGAAAAATTCGGTTCTGCATTAAGTGGAAACGGAACCTACCCAATTAAACAGGGTACCCTATTATTCAGTTCCAATCCGGTTCCGGTTCAATTCAGAATTACCCTATTTTAAAATATTTTAATGAAAACTACATTATGATATGAGTCCGTAGGAAAAAACGGGGACCAAATCGGAATGCGAAACCTCAAGAACGAAGAAAATGAAGTTTTAGACTTTTAATGCTCGTCAGCCTCATTTCCCTTTCTGTTTTCATTTACAATTAGGCAAGTTATCAATGCATTAAGTTGCCTAGTTGTTAATGGTTATTAAAGCATGTATGAGATATATACTAATGCATCCTTTATTTGATGCAGGATATAGGAGCTGTGTTAGGTACATAAGCGTTTTGGATCCAACAAGCATGTGCTATTATGTCTCGGAAATTCTGGACGCAGGAAAGGATGGGCCTCTCTTTATGGTAATTAGCTTTGATCATTTTGAAACTGCTAGTATAGTTACATGATATCATCTAAACAAGACTTTATGCTCCCACTTGATGGTATTTATGGAAAGTGGTTATTATTATCTTTTTACTCATGCTCATTTATCAGTAACGAAATGACATTTATCAGTAACGAAATGAAGGAATTCAGGAAAAGGTTATTTAATAGTGATTAATCTTCGTAATTAACTTTTCCATCCTCCTTATATCCAGTAGCCGATGAAGTGTTTTGCACAGTTCATAAGATTCCATAGGATGGCTAATACAAAGGAACGCTGAGAAAGTCACCGAATAAATGATTTTTGACATATCTAACTGCTAATTAAAGTTTGAGCATGGTCAAAGTCTTGTTTGCTAACAGAGCTTCCATGCAGCTTATGTTGCTTCCATGCTCTTGTATGTATCTACCACCGGAACCTAAACTGGTTTCATGGTCCGGTTCCGGTTTCGACCATTTTGGAACCGGAACCTACCCGGATAAAATCGATTCCTTCATTTTTGGAACCGGAACCTACCCGATTACAACCGGTTCCGGTTCCAAACCCGAAAAACCGGTCCGGTTCTAATCGGTTCCGGGTAGAACCGGGACCGGTGCTCACCCATAGTACTAATTGCAAAAGAAAACTCTTGGAGAGTTAATGTCTATGCTCAAGGAGACAGAGCCAGAGCTTACAAAAGGGCAAGAAGCGCAAAACGCATCTTACTTCTACATCCCAGAAGGTCAAGGCTTGGTCGAAGGCTTCTAGGGATGTGAAAAGGGGCAAAGGCAAAATCGTCACAGTCTTCTGGGAAGACAAATGACATATCCCAATATGTCTGCTGAAAACTGTAGCAAACGGGGTCACTGGAAGCGTGACTGCCGTATGGACAAGGCGGACATAAAGGAAGTGAATACGGGAAAAGCTCCAGCTTCAGGTATGTTTGTTATAAACATGTCCACTACTGGTTTTAAAAATTGGATTTTTGATACTGAATGTGGTACATACATATGTACTGATGTGTGGGATCTGCTGATAAGCAGGATACTGGCTTCAGATGAGATCAACCTGTGAGTCAGAAACGGGACGAAAGTCGTTGTTTTGGCTGTGGGAACCTAAGTTTTGGAACTGCCCTTTGGGTATGTACTTAAATTAGGAAACTGTTATAATGTACATAGTTTGACTAGAAACATTATCTCTATATCTAGTGTAACCTGTTGCGGGTATACCTTTATGCTCATGAACACTAAGTGTTTTGTTTATAAAGATGATATTGAGATATACACATTAGATGTGAATAACAGTACTTATATATTGAATATAAACAAATCTCAAACATATAACGTGACAAACAAATGGCTCAAACTGAGTAAATCAGATGAGACTTATTTGTGGCATTGTCGTCTGGGACACATTAAACAAGACTCGTATATCCACACTTTCGAATAGTGGATACTTGGACAGATTTGATTCTAATTCAAATAACGTCTGCGAATCTAGTTTATAAGGCAAAGTGCCTAAATCGCCTTTTATTGGTAAAGGTGTACGTGCCACCGAGTTGTTAGCCCTCGTTCATTGTGACAAAAGTGGGCCCATATCTAGCTTGGCTAGAAGTGGATATAAATACTTTGTAACCTTTACGGATGTTGCATTGCGTTATGATTATGTGTATCTTCTGAAACACAAGTCAGAAACTTTTGATATAATCAATGAGTTTCGACACGAAGTAGAAATACAGACCAGCTAAAGTATTAAAACATTATGGTTGGACCGTGGTGGAAAATACTTGAGCAATAAGTTTCTTGGTTACATGAAAGAGTATAGTATTCTTTCACAATCGACTCCTCTTGGAACACCTCAATTTGACGGTGTGTCCAAACAGAGAAACCGAACTTTGTTGGAGATGGTAAGGTTAATGATGAGTCGCTCTGAGCTACCAATTTCCTTCACGGGATACTCATTGAACAGTGCAATACTTATTTTAAATACGGTTCCGTCAAAGTCTGTTGGACAGACTCCATATGAAATATGGACAGGAAATAAATCAGATTTCTCATTCCCGAAGATTAGAGAATGCTGGGCATATGTTTGGATGATACCAAACTATAACCCAAATCGGATAAGTGCCTATTTGTAGGTTGTCTTAGGGAAACCAAAGTATAGTACTTATACAACTCACAAGAGAACAATGTAATTGTTGCTTTTCATACGGCTTTTCTAAGAGGAATTCCTATATGCAGTGGTAAGTGGGAGGAAAGTAAAACTAGATGAAAATTGAAGTAATACTGTTCCAGGCACCGAGTCCTCACGGAACACCAACAGTTTATCAGTGATGAAACTGTACCAATAATCTTTGAATACACAAGAACCGCGTAGGTTGGAGAGAGTCAGAAAACAACCTGGGAGGTATGGGTTTCTGATTTCACTTCATGTATATTGAGGAAGACGAACCGACTACATATGAGGAAATGATACAAGGTATCGACTCCTTTTATGGCAAAGAGCCATGAAGTCCGAAATGGATTCCATGTATACCAACCATGTTTGGACACTGGTTGATATACCAGAAGGCATTGTGCCTATTGGTAAAAGATGGGTCTTCATGGTGAAGACTAACATGGATGGAAAAATACAAACGTACAAAGTTAGGCTTGTAGCAAAAGGGTCGTCATCAACATGGTTTCGATTACGACGACACATTTTACCTGTTGCCATGATTAAATCCATTCGAATAATGCTTAAAAGTGCTGCATATTTCGTTTATGAAAAATGGCAGCTGAACGTCAAAAACCGCTTTCCTTAAACGGAAACCTTTTGGAAGATGTTTACAACATCCTGCCGATTTTGTCATGCTGGAACATGCAAACAAGGTTTGCAAGTTAAATCGATCCATTTATGGATTGAAGCAAGCATAATATTCTTGGAACCAACGTTTTGATGAGATCATAATGGTATATGATTTCATTCAAAACGAATATAATTCTTGTGTATATAAGAAGGTTAGTGTGAGCGCACTGACAATGAATGTCCTATAAGTTGATGATGTATTGCTTCTTAGCAATAAAATTCCCAAAATATAATCGGTGAAAGCTTGGCTTTCATTAAAATTCTCCATGAAAATCTGGGAGAAGCATGCTTTATTCTAGGAATAAAGATATACTGGGATAGATCTAGAAAACTGCTGACAACCCTCCCAGAGCTCGTACGTTTTTGAAATGTATGTGACCTGATGTCTCATATGCTTTGAGCATATGTAGACGCTATAAGGCCAATCCAGGTGATGATGACTGGATTGATGTAAAGAACATCCTTGAGTATCTTGGACGAACTAAGGATGCTTTCTAGGAATATGGGAAATGAGAACTTGAGGTGACTAGGTTCACCGCTGCAAGTTTCCAAACCGACAAAGACGACTTTAAGTCGCAATAAGGGTACATATTTAGTTTGAATAACAGAACAGTGAGCTGGAAATCTTTCAAGCAAGTTACTGTTGCCAAATAAATAACAAAAGCGGAACATTGCTGCAGCTGAGGCAGCAAAAGAAGCATTTTGGATCTATATAATCCTAATTGGATTAGGTGTAGTTCTGTTAGCAGCTGAGCTGGGCTACAGCACAGGCTAAGGAACCGCGGTCTCATCAACGATCCAAGTATATACTTCGACTATTTCATCTGATTCGTCAGATCATACATCGTGGCGATGTGATGATCGAATAAAACGCATTAGATGATAACATTGTAAATCCGCTGACGAAAACTGTTTCTCAGCAGAATTTTGAGCGACCCGTACATAGTTCAGGTGTAGGACACTTGAGTGATTGGCTATAGGCCAAGTGGGAGATTGTTGGACAATTATGACCCATAGCATCACTATTTGTACAGAACATGGTGTTGTTGTACAAATTAACTATGTGACAAAGGAAATTGCTCTTTTATCATTTGTAATTGGATTACAGGGATATATAAATGATAAAAGTCCATATGATTAGTACCCGATTAATAAGATATGAGACAATATTAATCCACGTAAGGTTTAATCATTAAATATCCATAGTCGTAGTATTATCGAAACTGGACATCGATAATGCGGAATATGCTAGTATTACACTTGTGCGTGTTATGGAAGCGTAACGTCATAGTTCTCATATATTTGGGTATTGGATACTCATGCAAGTGTAATATGAGGTTCTGTTTACCAATGGTACGAAAACAGCTTCGCTCTGGATAGACCACTCAGAATCCCATTGGTAGTATGACTATGTGTCTATGGGAATCCGAATCAGGGTAGGTGTATTTGGTCTTAACCTGAGACTTGCATCGCTAATACTTGCGACAATCAATATACTTTGGTTTTGGTCATCCGGGGCTTTAACGGGTTCTGTGTACGCCTCTTCTGGGTATACTAAGAATCGTAGTGTATTGGGTGTGATGTCAAGATGGAAGTATCACTTCAGTCATATGGAGGATACAGAACTAGTACTCTTAAGTACTGCAGTCATCGGGATAATATGACTAGGTCATGATTATCCGATTATAGAGACTAGTTACCAGAGATCCGATATATGCTTCGTACGAGGCAGACAAAATTCCAGCCCTAGGCCTAACATGTGATATCGGTACTGGATCGTTATACGCAATACTACGTATACTACGCCTGACAAAGATCTTGTATTTTGTAGAAGAATATTTCTGGAGAATTGGGTAGACACGGTGCTTTGCTAGAAGCCAACCTTGTCTTTTAAATCGGTAAGAACGTGGTACTGGGTACGCACGTGTTCGGATAGTCCGATGACCGTATTTACTGCCAACATATCCATGGATCTCTTGGGTCGCTTCCCGAAGATTCACCTTTGAGATTTGACTCGAACAGAATTAATCTAGGATTAATTATGAGAAAGAAAATTAATTACGGCAAGAATTAATCTGGGATTAATTAACAGAGAAATAATTAATCTGGGATTAATTTGATTAGAAGAGAGAACGCGATCAATTTGGAATTAATCGGTAAAATAAACTTATTAGTTAAATTGGTTTTTTCTATTTAATTTATTTATTTGGGCTAAAATAATATATCAGATATATTAATTGAAATTAGATTTCAACGCGGAATTAAAATTAGATTTTAATTCAAGCGAACAAATTAATTTAGAATTAATTCGTAAGAGACTTTTGTAATAATTCTGCGAGGCATAATTATTTAATTAAATTAGATTTAATTATGTCGCAACAGTAAATTCATTTAGTTCGGAATTAAACGAACCCGGGCCCAAGCGAAGTTGCGTGTTGGATTGCCCGACTTAAATTTTGAATTTAAAGTGGGGCCCACCAACTTACATCAAATGTCTACACAAGTGATGAAAGTTGTTATTTGGTTGAGAAAAGCTTAGATTGCTTTTTGCACACTCAAGCCAATTACAACACTCAACTTTAGTATATATTAATTTTGTCAACTTTGGAAGTAGATAGAGTTACTATTCACAGCAAACACATTTTTCTCTCTTCCTCGTCTCCTTGGCCGATTCTTTGCTACTCTTGGAGGTCAATTTTTCTTTCATTTTTGTTCTTGCTAGCACATAAAGGAGTGAATCAAGGTGATATGGAACCTCACCCAAGTGTTGGAAACTCAAAGAAGGCTTGGAAGCTTCAACATCAATAAAAAAGTTTTGAACTTCAACCGATCAATGTGAGTATTCCGCAACTCCATTTGATTAATTCACACACGAATCACTCTTAGACGATCTTGGCATGTTCTAGGAACACTAACAATATCTACAATTAATTTTCTTATTACCTATTATAATAAGAAAATATAATATAATCTTCTATTAAAATAAAAAAATATATATGTGGCACATAATCTCTATAATTAATAATATTATTATTAAATTATAAAATTAAAATAATAAATTATAAAATTAAAAACCTATTACAATATAAAAATATAATTTCCTATTAAAAAATATTTGTAAGCTTCCTCATCGCGCCACGTGTTAGCTTCATATTAAAGTTATAAAATTAAATTAGTAAATCTATTAAAATAAAAATCATATAACTATAAAAATATATATTATAATTTTATAAGAATTATATTATAACAAGAAAACATATTAGACTATCTTATTAAATTAAAAAAATACTTTTAAATTATCAACAATTAACTTAATCTCTACAATTATTTTTTTATTATTAAATTATAAAATTAAAATATCTCTACAATTATATTTTTTATTATAAAATTATAAAATTAAAATAATAAATTATTAACATAAGAAACCTATTACAATATAAAAACATAATATACTATTAAAGTAAGATATTTATTAATTTATTAATTTAATTAATTAATTAATATTTGAATTTATAATTATTAAATTATAAAATTAAAATAAAGAAAACTATTATAATTTCTTATTAAAATAAAAAACATACGTAAAACTTAATCTCTACAATTGATTTTTTATTATTAAATTATAAAATTACATCTTTATAATTAATTTTGTATTAGATAAAAAAAACCTATTACAATAAAAATACATATTATCATTTTATAACAATTGTATTATAATAAGAAAACATATTATATTATCCTATTATAATTAAAAAAAACTCTATTAAATTATAAAAATAAATAAATAAATCAATTAAATAAGAACCATATTATAATAATAAAATATATTATATTATCTGATTAATTTTTTTTAATAATATCATAGATAATCCGAAAATGAATACATATATATAGGTTAAATATTTTTAAGTTTTCTTATCGCATCACATGACACGTAATCTCTACAATTAATTTTTTATTATCCATTATAATAAGAAAATATAATATAATCTTCTATTAAAAAAAAAAATATGTGGCACCTAATCTCAACAATTAATGTTTTTATTATTAAATTATAAAATTAAATCAATAATTTTTTAAATTAAAAAACCTATTACAATACAAAAATATAATCTCTTATTAAATAAGAAACCTAAATAATAGCCGCCCATAAAACCTAGTCAATTTTTTGGATTTCGGGTCAATTATAATTTTTTATTTTATTTTCATAAATTTTTTATTTCATGAATTTTTTATTATTTACCGTGCTTCAGGATGCAGACTCTAACTATTAGATCTTGCACAATTAATTTTAAATATTATTTGAGAATTAAGAGACAAACGAATGATGTATAAATATTACATATAAGTAAATCAATTATCTCATTTAAACTATAAAATCGACAAGATCTAAAGTATTTACAATATCAATACCTAAAATATATTATCAACCCGTACAAAGTGCGGGCAGTGTATCAATTATAATAATGTCACTATACCACTTAAGTTTTATATTTTTCTATTAAGAAGCCATTATAATATTAAGGATAAAATAGTATTTTAACAAATATTTCTTAACGGAAAAGAATGATGAATGAATCACAGAGGTAATCATGTCGGCAATTTTGATTTGGTTTTTACGCTTCGGGGTAGGTAGCTGCTTACGTGGTCCACAAAAGTTGTGGACTGTGTCATTCAAACAAAGACAGCATTAAGGCTTCATATTAAAAGCCTCATTAGAGAATTTTATTTTTAATATATTTTAATGAAAGACGAAAATCGGAAAATATGATTATATTTTTTAAATTATAAATTTTTCACTCGGGTAGAATATGATGTATTTTTATAATTTTAGGTGAAAAAATATAAATTTTATTATATCATATGAAAAATGATAATTTAAAAAATATTTTTGGATTTTTGGATTTTCAAATAATTTTGTGATACATATGAGTGAGTGATACAGTTTCAACCCGATTAATATTCCTTTCATATTTGGTCAGCTCAAAACTCTCTAATTTTTTGTAGAATTGATACTCTCGGGTCACGAATTGTTACTGAATACTGATAATCTTGCTATCACATAAATGATCCATGGTAACAAATCAAACTTTTATTAATTTAGTTGTATTTTAAACCAAATATAAGGACCTTACTGCAATTTTTCACCCAGCATGGCCTCGACAGATGCAAGGTCAAAATTTTGAAGGAATTATTCTGCGGAGATGCTCCTAAAGTATTATTATTTCACCAAGACCGGTAAGTTCATTATGGAAAAAATAAATTTTTATATTTTTATATAAGAATTTTTTTTGTATGAATTAAGTTTTTCACAATTTGATAAATTGTGGACTTCATTCATGATAAATTATTATTATTATTTACTTCAGAGATAAATAAAGTCTAAATTTAATTTTTTATCATTTTATCTTTTCAAAATTCAAATTCATATGACATAATAAATATAAATGCTTAAAAATTATCCGGCCACTTCATTTATTTTAAAGTTCATGTTATACCCTTTAATATAAAAAGGTAATGTTTAGCTTTGTCTTTACTCTTGACAACTTATAAAAGCCTGTAATGATCCCTTTCCAATTCCAAGTGTGCATGTAAAAGTGCTTTTAAGATAATTTTGTGATTAAACCGCTTATGGGGAAACATTTTTCTGCACTGGAAGGAAATGAAATGAACTTAAGAATGTATATTGAATCACTTTTAAACCTTCCAAAAAGTCAACACTTTTTAGCAACTATAATTTTGGTACACTTGCATGAAACTCAGAGAAATGTTTTTGAAATATCTTGTAAGAAAAATTTCTAAATATATATAAAGGTGTATATATATAGAGAATGAAATGACTTAACTCTTGAGTTTAAAGGATTTCTTGAAAATTATATGTTTTTTTTTTTTTTTTTAATGAGAAATGATATAATATTTAGGGTTGAAAAATTTCCTTGAAGGATAATAAGTCCTAAATGAACATATGTTTTAACATAAATGTATCTTTATAAAGGTAATTATCCATGTCTATAAAAAGGGTTATTGGGTGCTTCATTTGTATTCATTCTAAGGAATTTACATTTATCTTATTCTTCACTTATTCTTAGGCATATTAGAGAGTCTAAGGTCTTCACATATAAAAGAGAGTTTCTACCATTATTCTTAGTTAAAGTTCTTGAAAAAAGAAGTGCTTATTTTACAAGAAGTAACAAAGTATTCTGGGAGAATGTTAGCCACAGGAGATTCGTAGTGTACCTAGGTGGGGCTAATAAGTTCTTAAGGACAAAGACTTTTCTCGACTTGATTTAAGTTCATCATCTTCTACTTAATATTTTCCAATTTTTTTTTAACTCTTGTGTTTGTGTTCAATTTATAATTTACATGGTTCTATTTGATGATTTTGATTGAATAACGCATGTTAAAAGTGGTAAATAACACATTCTGCCCAACAATCTTAAAGAACTTACTAATTTATATGTGTTGTTAACTATGATTTATGCATGTATAATTTTTCTTTTCTCTGAAAAAATGTATTATGTGCATGAAAAATACATAAGGGCGTTCGAACGCATAAGAAAAATCATGTGTTCCGTATTTTCGTTTGAACGTTGTGACGAACGTCACACGAACGCAAGCTCTTTACAAATGTTAGTTCGAACGCGTTATCAAACGCTATACGAACGTGAACTCTCTGAAAAGATTCGTTCAAACGGTTGAACGAACGTGACACTAACGCAAATCATACCTGTAATATTTTCATACTTGGATTAATTTTGGTAAAATAATAGGCTTGATAAATTTACAGATTTATATTAATCTAGTATCTAGTTAATTGTCATATGTAATACACAGATTTTAATTATAAGAATTTGGTAATATAAACATAAGTTGGATATATACATAACTGTAATATTAACTTAGTGAAAATCAAATACAGGAAAATTTGTAAACTTGGTAGTATAAATTTAAATTAATATTAGGGTGTTCAATTATCACATGCGTGATAAAGTTGAGAATATTTAATCTTATTTATTGCTTGTGTGTTGCATACTTGGTTGAGAATTAAAAGTGTATCACAAAGACTTGATCTGAATTATATACAAGTAATTCCATACAAGCTTGATTGAATTTATTTAATTAAATAACTGTTGTATTGTGAAAATTAGAGTGTAACACTAAAAATTGAATGCCTAAGATTTTCTATTGAGAAAATGATTAAGGAAATTTTGTCACCAAGACGATAATAGCCTAAGAGAGCAGAAATTTAAGTGGTTACACCGGATCCCCTAATCCTCTGAGAAATTTCATTTGTTCACCTATCATAAGAAATTTTAGTCACAAATTTAAGGACTTGTGTTATTTGGTACTGTTGGACAATTATGACCCATAGCGTCACTATTTGTACAGATCATAGTGTTGTTGTACAAATTAACTATGTGACAAAGGAGATTGCACTCTTATCATTTGTGATTAGATCACCAAGATATATAAATGATAGGAGGTCCTTATGATTTGTTCCTGGATTGAGAATGATATGAGACAGTATCAGTCCACGAAGGATAAATCATTAAATATCCATAGTCAGAGTATTATCGAGATTGGACATCGATAAATACGTAAAAGACTAGTATTACACTTGTGCGCGTTGTGAGGGCACAAACGACATAGTTCTCATATATTTGGGTATATGATACTCATGCAAGTGTAATATGAGGTTGTGTTTTACCGATGGTACGGGAAACAGCTTCGCTCTGGATAGACCCCCTCGGAATTCCATTGGTAGTATGACTATGTGTCTATGGAAATCCGAAATCAGAGTAGGTGTATTTGGTCTTAACCTGAGACTTGCACCGCTAATACTTGCGACAATCAATATACTTTGGTTTTGGTCGTCCAGGGCTTTAACAGGTTCTGTGTACGCCTCTTCTGGGTATATTGAGAATCGTAGTGTGTTGGGTGTGATGTCAAGACGGAAGTGTCACTCCAGTCATATAGAGATGATGATCGCGTATGGATACAGAACTGGTTCTCTAAAAAGGTTGCAACCGTCGGGATAATATGACTTGGTCATGATTATCCGATAATAAAAAGACTAGTTGCTCGTAATCCGATATATGCTTCGTACGGGGCAGACATTGTACCAGCCCCATGCCTTGCATGTGATCATCCGATACTGGATCGAAATACGCAATACTACGTATACTACGCCTGATATAGATCCTTATATTCATGTAATGACATTTTTGGAGAATTGTGTAGGCATGACGCTTTGCTAGAAGCCAACATTGTCTTGTAAATCGGTATAAACATAGTACTAGGTACTTACGTGTTCGGATAGTCCGACGACCGAATTTACTGCCAAAATATCCGGGGATCTCATGGGTCGCTTCCCGAAGATTCACCGATGACGTATGACTCGCACTTTAATTAATCTAGGATTAATTTAATGAGAGAGAAAATTAATCTGGGATTAATTGCGGAAATATTTTATCTGGGATAAAATATCAATTAAAGAGATATAACAATTAATTTAGAATTAATCGATAAATTGATATATTCGATATATTAAACGAAATTGGATTTCGACGCGGAATTGAAATTAGATTTTTATTCGGGCGAACGAGTTAATTTAGAATTAATTCGTTAGCGACGTGAATAGTGATTTCGCTAGGCATAATCATTTAATTACGTCGTAACGGAAAATTCGTTAATTTGGAATTAGCGAACCCGAGCCCGAGATTGTTTGCGAGCGCATTCACATTTCGAATTCGAGTGCGGCACGCAAGTCAAATCAAGCGTCAAATCGCTAGTCGCATCAAAGGTCAAATCATTAGTCACTTTGAGTAATGTGACAACTTGTCACTTGATTTGATTTATTGATGTGAGTTGATGGAAAGCATTTGATGGATTTGAAAGACATTTATCATTATTTTATTAATGATTTTTGACTTTCAAATTAAGTGTATTAGATACATTTTTCTTCTAACAACACATTTTTATCTCTCTCTCCTCTCTTTTCTCTTCATCTCTCTCACCCAACAAGGGCTGTTCTTGCTTCTATTTTCTGCCCAGAAAACCGAGAGCAATGGGAAGCAAAAGTGTGGTGATTTTATGGCAAAATCATCAAAAGCTAGCACTCCGAGAGACATGCGAAGGTGATAGGGAGGTCCACCTATGAGCTTGGAATCGTTTGATGAAGCTTGGAGCTTTCATGGAGGACCAACAATGGCCGAAAATGGAGCCCAACAGCAGCTCACTGTCGAGAGGTCCAGAGGGCAGAAAAACAAGTTTTGTTCGTTGCCGTGTCGCTCAACCGATCGATGTGAGTATTCCGCAACTCCCTCGTTGTATTCGCACTTATTTTCATTGCTTGAAACGATATTGGGAAGCTTAGAAAACTCCAACAGGTACTACTATCCAAAATAATAACAAGTGGATTATTAGTGTAACACATAAACAAGATCATAAGTTGATCTTTGTGTGATTTAGTTTGTGTAGACTTATTAGTTATTTACAGTTATACATGGCTAGTGGCAATATCACAGTACCGATTGCTCATTGAGAGAAACCGGATAAGTTTAGTAGAGCAAAATTCAAACAATGACAAGGAAAAATACTGTTCTACCTGACCACACTATAATTAGCTAAGTATCTCAAAGAAACACCTCCGAGTCCTATATAGGGAGAGACTGAAGCGGCTTGGCAACTGCGAGTTGAGGAACGGTCGCAAGATGACTTCTCGTGCAAGAACTACCACTTGGGTGGTCTTGATAAAATCTTATATAATGTGTACCAAGGCACGACTTCTGCAAAGAAACTCTGGGAATCCCTTGAGAAAAAAATATAAAACAGAAGATGTCGGACAAAAGAAATTTATCATGGGTAAGTTCTTGGATTACAAAATGGTAGATTCAAAGACGGTAATGTCTTAGTTGGGTGAACTATAATTGATCATTCATGAAATATTGGATGAATGAATGAAACTTTGTGTGACATTTCAAGTGACCACAATTATTGAGAAGTTGCCTCCATCATGAAATGACTTTAAGAGTTATCTGTAACATAAAAACAAATAAATGAGTCTTGAAGATTTGTTTCAATTGATAATCGAAGAGGACAACAGGAAGTCCGAGAAAGCTAGCTAAAAGACCATGGATTCTAAGGCCAACATCATTGATGGTAGAAAAATAGTAAAAAAAGAAAGAATAGTGGAGCTGATTCTTCCCAATGGGTCAAGAAATTCACGGAGAAGTGTTACGTCTGTGGGAAAAATGGTCACATGGCAAAAGATTGCAGAAACAAGAAGTCTCAGGACAAAGGCAAGAAAAAGTAAAATGAGGCCCATGTCACTAAAAATGAAATGATGACTGATGAGATCTCAGAGTTGAACCTCTTAGCAGTTGTAACTAAAGCCAACTTAGTTTGAAACCCGAAAGAATGCTAGATAGACACTTGAGCCACTCGCCATATATGTGCATATAACAAGATGTTTTCCTCATATCAGAAGGTCAATGATGGCGATCATCTGACCATGGGCAACTCTTCTTCTCCAAAAGTGGTTGGATAAAGCACAATATTTTTAAAAATGACATTCAGGAATGAGCTTACACTGAAGAATGTTCTACATGTTCATGATATTCGGAAGAACTTGGTTTCGGGTTCCCTTCTCAGCAAGAATGGGTTTAAGTTAGGTTTTATTTCTGACAAGTTTGTATTGATAAAAAATGATGTCTATGTGGAAAAACGATATCTCACTGTGGGCCTTTTTAAATTTAATGTAATGACTGTCAACCAACACTATGCTATTAATAATAATAAAGCTACATCTTCTTCCTATATAATTGAGTCACAAAATATATGGCATGGTAGGTTGGAGCATGTTAATTATGATATCATGCGTAAATTAATTAACAAGAACCTTATACCTAAATTTATAATTGATGACCAATATATATGTGAAGCATGTGTTGAGGCAAAAATGAATAGAACATCATTTCATTTCATCTGGATGAAATTCTGAACTCTTGAAATTTATTCACACTGATATTTGTGATATGAAAATTATACAAACAAGAGATGATACAAAGTATTTTGTCACTTTATCGATGACATCACAAGATTCTGCTATGTGTATTTGCTAAGAAGCAAAGATGAAGCTAATGAGAGCTTTATACACTATAAGAATGAAGTTGAAAATCAACTTGGCAAGAAAATCAAAAGAAACATGAGTGATAGGGAGGTGAATATATGTCACAATTCGGTGAATATTATTCCAACTATGAAATTATTCACGAAATTGCTGCTCCTTATTCACCTCAACAAAACGAGATTCTGGAACGTAAAAACCGACCGTTAAAGAAAATGATGAATGTCATAATAACAAGTTCTGCGTTACCCCATAACTTGTGGGGGAAACCTTGCTTTTCGCCAACTACATTCTGAACAAGCTACCTCACAAAAGATTGGACAAGACACCATATGAATTGTGAAAATATCACGCATCTTCATACAAATATATGAAAGTATGGCAGTGTCTCACCAAAGTGATGGTTCCTAAATCTAAGAAGGTTAGAATATGACACAAAATTATTAATTGTATATTCATTGGATATGCTCACAACAGTAGCGCGTATCGTTTTATGTATATAAATATGAGATTCATAACATCAATCAAAATATGATAATTGAGTATAAGAATAGGAAATTCTTTGAATATACATTTCCTTATAAAGAAAAACAAATAACAGAGTCTCTCAAAAGAATCATTGATACTGCTACAAGTAGTGATAAAGTAAACCAAGAATCAGAGAAATATGAAAATGTTAAGGAAAATGAACCTAGAAGTAGCAAGAGAGCAAGGCGTCTAAGTTATTTGGACTTGATTTTCTGACATACTTGTTAGAAAATGATCCTCAAAGTTATAAAGAAGCGATGTCTTCTTCGGATGTACTTTTATGGAAAGAGGCTATCAATAGTGAGATTGATTCTATTCTTCAAAATCATACTTGGGAGTTGGTTGATCTTTCTCTAGGTTGTAAGCCGCTGGGCTACAAATGGATTTTCAAATGGAAGATGAAGCCAGATGAATCAATAGATAAGTACAAGATAAGACTTGTCATAAAAGATTATATAAAAAAGAAGACCTTGATTACTTTGATACATATTCACCAGTGACCTATATCACTTCAATAAGAATGCATATAACCATAGCAGTTATATTTGGTCTTGAAATACATCAAATGGATGTAAAGACGACATTCTTAAATGGTGAATAGGATGAAGAAATTTAAATGGAACAACCATAAGATTTCAATGTCCTTGGACAAGAACACAAAGTGTGCAAATTTGTAAAATCCTTATACGGATTAAAATATTGACCTGCGTAATCACACGTGTATAACGCAAGAGCACGCATCGTTCAAGTAGTATAAAAATATCGATCCCACGAGGACTTAATTCCTACTATTGTTATTAATTATTGATACTATTTATTTACAGATATCTAATTAAAGGGAGAAGGGAATGATTACTTTTGGTTGGTTAAATGTGGATTTTGCTGATCAAATAAATAAATAAATAAACAAAATAAAATACTAAAGAAAATAAACAAAAGACACAAATATCTAGGGTTGTGATTCCACACAATATTATTCTAATGATGAATTGATTCTATTATATAAGTGTAATAAATCAGTTTGCTAACCTGGAACACGAAAATATGTATTAGCCTCTGTTTATTGTCAGATGCAAACACCCAAATAACCCAATTAATCATATGTCTATGTTAACCAAGTTACCTGAATTCATTCAGTTCAAGTTCTAATAGTGGCTACCCCCGCCTGACAGGTATATGTCCATCCTGTAAGGAAATCTATTAAAGGGTTATCTATCCTCAAGGAAGATCGTGAGCTATTGAATCTAAGGCTGAAACCTAATATCCCTTCGTCAAGTTCATTTTAAGTTTACCACATCAATCTTATTGCTGATCAGGCAACAAGAAGCGTTAGGCTTAAGATTCAATAAACAAACTAAATAATTACCCATTATATAATTAAATCAATTATTAAGCATGTGAATATTGTGTTTCACTACTTCCCTAGAATAAAAAATAAAATGATGGGGTTATCAGTGTTACCCAATTAAGTTGAACCATCCATAAATGTGGTGTCATTATTTATCCATAAAACAGCCATATAGGCGGTAATCATCTGTCACCTAAAGACCGACCTATAAGCGGTGTCATATTATGTTACATAATTAAAACCAGCCATTAAGGCGGAATCAACTTTTAATCCATATTATTAGATTACAATTTCCATATTATAAATTAAGTGAGATTAATCTACCTTTACTATTTCTAATTTAGAAATCTCCCTTATTATAATATATAAATTCGCGTGATAATTACCAACCGACCATATAGGCGGTATCCTGATTAAGTCAGATTTAACTAATTCCAACCGACCATATAGGCGGTAACCCATTAAGTCAGGTTAAAATCAATTTAATTAAGTCCAACCGACCAATAATGCAGTATCCAATTAAGTCAGGTTTTTAGATAATTTATATCTTACAATTGAGGGAGATTAATCTAAATTATAAAAGTAAAAAGCTTCACCCTACCCCAGCAGTAAATTAACTAGTGAACATAAAAGAATAAAAAGTAAATAAATAAATAAATTACTGAAAGTAAAAGTGCATAATTAAAAGTGCTGAAAGTAAATTACTGAAAGTAAAAGTGCATAAAATAAATTACTGAAAGTAAAAGTGTATAATTAAAAGTGCTGAAAGTAAATAAATAAAGAAAAATGCTTAAATGAAATTACAAAAACTTAAACAAGCAAGATACAATCCTTAGTCCCTTATTAGGAACTCTAGGAATGTATGAAAATTCAAATGATATTCGGTTAAATTTATAGGAACCAATAGGTCTGGCGCGTCGCGACGCATAACCCTTGCGCGTCATGATGCGCCGTTAATTGCGGCGCAAAATCCGAAGATAGTGACATGTTGGGTTCTAATGAATAAACCAATATCATATTAAACATGAAAGATGTGTAAATACGCAAAGAAGTATAGAGAAATTATACTCATAATGATCGGTTATAGGATGTGTAGAGTTCAAAATTTTTGCTTCTTTTGAAGTTGCTCCAAGCTTCTCCAATGTTGAGTGTCAAGCTCCAAGCTTTAAGAAAGGATTCCAAATTCTTGGGAAAGGTTTCCCTATCACCTTTGTATGATTCTTTGATGTGCTAGCAATGGAGAAATTTGCAACAAAATTCCCCTTAAACTTCTTACACCTCTCGGCAATGTGAGGTTAGGAGATGGAGAGAGTGATTTTCGGTGGTGAGGAGAGAATGAGAGTGATGAGTGTGTTTTGATTTCCAAAATCAAGTAATCAATTTCCAAACTTCCAAAGTTAGTAAAAGTCTATCACAAGTCTCTCAAGTTTGTGTAAGTTACAAGTCATCAACCATTACCAAATTCCATCACCATAAAGTTAAGTAAAGTGACAAGTGATGTGACTTGTGGTGGGCCCCACTTTGATTTAAAAACCAAGTGGGCCCGCAAACACATTTCGGGCTCGGGTTCATTAATTCCAAATTTACGAATTTTCCGTTGTGACTTAATTAAATCGAATTTAATTAAATAATTATGCCTAGCAGAATTACTATTAAAGTCGCTCGCGAATTAATTCTAAATTAATTCGTTCGCCCGAATTAAAATCCAATTTTAATTCTGTTATGAAATCTAATTTCATTTAATATATCGAATATATTATTTTACCAATTAATTCCGAATGAATCGTTCTCTCTCTATTAATTGAATTTTATCCCAGATAAAATCTTACCGTAATTAATCCTAGATTAATTTTCTCTCTCTTCTAATTAATCCCAGATTAATTATGTTCGAGTCATATGTCATCGGTGAATCTTTGGGAAGCGACCCATGAGATCTCTGGATATGTTGGCAGTAAATCCGGTCATCAGACTATCCGAACACGTGCGTACCCGGTACCTCGTTCTTACCGATTTACGAGACATGGTTGGCTTCTAGCAAAGCGCGTGCCTACCCAATTCTCCAGAAATATTCTTTAAGGAATATATAATCCATGTCAGACGTAGTATACGTAGTATTGCGTATTGTGATCTAGTATCAGATGTCACATGCAAGGCCTGGGGCTGGAATAGTGTATGCCCCGTACGAAGCATATATCGGATCACAAGCAACTAGTCTCTATAACCGGATAATCATGACCTTGTCATATTATCCCGATAGTTGCAACATAATAGAGAACCAGTTCTGTATCCCTGCGTGATCATCATCTCCATATGACTGAAGTGATACTTCCGTCTTGACATCACACCCAATACACTACGATTCTCAATAAACCCAGAAGAGGCATACACAGAACCTGTTAAAGTCCCGAACGACCAAAACCAAAGCGTATTGATTGTCGCAAGTACTAGCGATGCAAGTCTCAGGTTATGACCAAATATACCTACCCTGAATTGAATTCCCATAGACACATAGTCATACTACCAATGGGATTCCGAGGGGTTTATCCAGAGCGAAGCTGTTTCCGTACCATTGGCAAACACAACCTCCTATCACACTTGCATAAGCATCCAATACTTAAATATATGAGAACTATGCTGTTACGCTTCCATAACACGCACAAGTGCAATTATAGTCTATTCTGTATTATCGATGTCCAGTCTCGATAATACTACGACTAGGGATATTTAATGATTAAACCTTCGTGGATTGATATTGTCTCATATCTTATAATCCGGAACTAATCATAAGGAATTTTATCTTTTATATATTCAAGTAATCTAATTATAAAATGATAAAATAGCAATTTCCATTGTCACATAGTTAATTTGTACAAAAACCACAATGTCTTTTACAAATAGTGACGCTATGGGTTATAATTGTCCAACAGTCTCCCACTTGGCCTATTGCCAGTCACTCAAGTATGTAACACCTGAACTATGTACATGTCGCTCAAACTTTTACTGAGGAATAGTTTTCGTCAACGGATCTGTAATGTTGTCCTCTGATGTGACCTTCTCGATCTTCACATCGCCACGATGTATGATATCACGAATCAGATGGAAACGTCGAAGAACATACTTGGATCGTTGATGAGACAGTGGTTCCTTAGCATGCGCTATAGCCCCGTTATTTTCACAATACAATGTAACATGCTAAGCTGCTAACGGAACTACTCCTAATCCAATTAGGAATTTATGGATCCAAACTGCCTATTTTTCTGCTTCAGCTGCAACAATATATTCCGCTTCTGTTGAATCTGCAACAGTCTTTTTCTTGGAAGATTTCCAGCTTACTGCTTCGTTATTCAAACAAAATATGTACCCGGATTGCGACTTACAGTCGTCTTTATTGGTTTGTAAACTTGCATCGGTATACTCAGTTACCTTAAGTTCTCCATCTCCATAGATTAAGAAAATATCCTTAGTTCGCCTAAGATACTTAAGGATGTTCTTAACCGCCATCCAGTGACCATCACCTGGATCGGCCTGATAGCGACTACACATGCTCAAAGCATAAGGGACATCAGGTCGCGTACATATCATGACATACATGATCGATCCGAATGCTGAGGCGAACGGGATCCGACTCATGTTGTCTTTCTCATATTGAGTTTTAGGACACATGTCCTTAGATAGAGTGACACCATGTGACACTGGCAACAGTCCCCTCTTAGATTGTTCCATGTTAAATCTCTTCAACACTTTTTCAATGTACGTGCTCTGGGAAAGTCCAAACAGCTTTCTAGATCTATCCCGGTAGATTTTTATTCCCAGAATAAAGGCTGTTTCTCCTAGATCTTTCATGGAGAATTTTAATAAAAGCCAAGCTTTCACCGATTGTAGCAAGGGAATGTCATTGCCAATAAGCAATACATCATCAACGTTAGGACAATGAATGTCAGTGCGCTCCCACTAACCTTCTTATATACACAAGGATCATCCTCGTTTTGAACGAAATCATATTATTTTATGATCTCATCAAAACGTTGGTTCCAAGAACGCGCTGCTTGCTTCAATCCATAAATGGATCGATTTAACTTGCAAACCTTGTCTACATGTTTTGGTACGACAAAACCGTCAGGCTGTTGCATATAAATATCCTCCAAAATGTTTCCGTTAAGGAAAGCGGTTTTGACGTCCATCTGCCATATTTCGTAATCGAAATATGCAGCAATAGTAAGCATTATCCGAATGGATTTAATCATGGCAAATGGTGAAAAAGTTTCATCGTAATCGACACCATGTCGTTGACGATACATTTTCGCTACAAGCCTAGCTTTGTACGTTTATATGTTGCCATCCATGTCAGTCTTCTTCTTGAAGACCTATTTGCAACCAATAGGCTTTACGCCTTCTGGTGCATCAACTAGTGTCCAAACTTGGTTGGTGTACATGGAATCCATTTCAGACTTCATGGCATCTTGCCATAAACCGGAGTCGATACCTTGTATCGCTTCCTCATACGTAGCCGGTTCGTCTTCCTCAATAAGATTAATATCCACATGAGGTGAGATCAGAAACCCATACCTCTCAGGTTGTTTTCTGACTCTCTCCGACCTACGCGGTTCTTGTATATTCGAAGATTATGGTACAGTCTCATCCCTGATGAACTGTTCATGTTCCGTTAAGGATTTTGTGCCAGGAATAGTATCACTCCGACTTTCATCGAGTTCTACTTTCCTCCCACATACCACTACATTTAGGAATTCATTTCCAAGGAAAACCGCATGTAGAACAACAAATACCTTGTTCTCTTGTGGTTTGTAAAAGTAATATCCTTTGGTTTCCCTATGATAACCTACAAATAGGCACTTATTCATTTTGGGTTCTAGTTTGATACCTTCCAAATGTTTGACGTATGCCCAACAACCCCAAATCTTCAAGAATGAGAAACCCGATTTCTTTCCTGTCCATATTTCATACGGAGTCTGTTGAACAGACTTTGACGAAACCTTATTCAAAATAAGTATTGCACTGTTCAATGCATATCCCTATAAGGAAATAGGTAGCTCAGTGCGACTCATCATCGACCTTACAATGTCTAACAAAGTTCGGTTTCTCCGTCGGACACACCATTTAATTGCGGTGTTCCGGGAGGAGTCCACTGTGAAATAATACCATACTCTTTCAAGTAATCGAGAAACTTATTGCTCAAGTATTCTCCAACACGGTCTGACCGTAATGTTTTAATACTTTTGCCGGTCTGTTTTTCTACTTCGTGTTAAAATTCTTTGAATTTCTCAAAGGTTTCTGACTTGTGTCTCATAAGATACACATAACCATAACACGATGCGTCATCCGTAAAGGTTATGAAGTATTCATATCCACCTCTAGCCTGGCTAGACATGGGCCCACAAACATCACTATGAACAAGGGCTAATAGTTCGGTGGCACCTTTACCACTAATTTTTTTTTTTTAGGCATTTTGCCTAATAAACAAGATTCGTAGACGTCATATGAATTTGGATCAAATCCGTCCAAGTACCCACTCTTCGAAAGTGTGGATATGTGAGTCTTGTTAATGTGTCCCAGATGACAATGCCACATATAAGTTTCATCTTTGTTACTTAGTTTAAGCCTTTTGTTTGTTACATTATATGTTTGAGATTGATTTATATTCAAAATATAAAGACCATTATTCACATCAGCACTACATATCTCCATATCATTTTTATACATAAAACACCCAGTGTTTCTAAAAACAAAAGTATAGCCACATTGGGCCAATAAAGATACAGATATAATATTCAAAGTCAAACTAGGTACATACTAACAGTCTGAAATATTAAGTACATGCCCCGAGGGCAGTTCCAAAATATAAGTTCCTACAGCCAAAACAGCGTCCCTGGTCCCGTTTCCAACTCGTAGATTAATATCCCCTGAGGCCAGTCTCCTGCTAATCAGCATATCATGCACATCAGTACATATATGAGTACCATAACCAGAATCAAAAATCCAATTTTTAAAACTAGAAGTAGACATGTTTATTTCTATAACAAACATACATGAAGCCAGTGTCTTGCCCGCTTTGATTTCCTTCATGTGTGCCTTGTACTCACGGTAGTCACGCTTCTAGTGACCCCGTTTGCCACACTGCAGGCATACATCTTGGGATTTGTCCTTAGCATTCCCAGAAGACTTTGACGATTTGGCATTGCCCTTCTTCTTCTTCTTCTTCTTTACACCTCTAGTAGCCTTCGGCCAAGCCTTGGGAGACTGAGATGTTGAAGCGAAGTGTGCCTCGCGTATTTTGACCTTCAATAGCTCTTTTTCTGCTTCTCGCAACATTGCCATCAGCTCTCCAAGAGTATGGTCTTGGTTGATCATATTGTAGTTCATGATGAACCCGCTCCAGCTGTCAGGAAGAGACTGCAAGATTAAATCTATAGAAGTCTCAGCCTCAAAGGTTATGCCTAGCTGACCCAGCTGTTCAATGTCAGCAATCATCTGTGACACATGGTGCTCGATAGATGTACCCTCTGACATTCGAGAGCGAAAGAGCTTCTTCTGCAATTCATACCTTTGCGATCTAAGGTTAGATCGATGAAGGTCCTTCAATTTTGCCATCATAGTTTATGGATCCAATCCCTTATTTTGGCGATGAAATTGAGGGGTCATCGCAGCGAGCATGACGGATTGAACATTTGAGTTGTCATCGCTATGAGTCTTCCAAAGCTCAAGCTCATGTGTCTGCTCATTTCTGGGCTTAGGCCCGACGCCCGAGAGGTCTCTTTATCGTATAGAGCATCCTCTCAGCCCCCAGGACAATCCTGAGGTTCATATCCCAGTCAGGAAAGTTTGCGCCATTAAAGACATTTTCGCCCATGATAATGTCTCTAACCCCGATCTTTCCAGTCATCTTAATTGCAATAGTCTAACTATTCAATTAACGATATTTGGGTACAGTCCAACTGTTACAAGAAAAATAATAAAATATTAGTCCAACTAATAAATGTATAATTGACGAAATAATTTGAAAGCGCGTAATGCCATGTATTTGAACGAAATTGCAAATTCAATACTGGCCTCCCACTATTTTTCGGCGAGCCTCTAACCCTTTGTTGAGTACTCGGGAAACCTAGTTTCCTAGTGGGCTAGGTTCCCGTTAAATAACACACAACCTTGACTTTGGAAAACAAGTTGTATGATATTTAACTAGGTAGATCTCTAAGATCAATTGGATCTCATCCAATTCATAGATTTGGTAGGTGGACCTCCAAGTCCGAAACATATATACAATATATATGTCAATATATCCAATATATTTTCCTAACATTTTCCTCTGAATCAACTAAGCCTTGGCTTTGGCTCAACAAACTTAATGATTCCAGTTAAGCGGGACCCATTGACCTTGGAAAACTTCGTAATCCATGTCGATGAACAAGAAGTGACCTTGACTTTGGCCAACAAATCACAACTTGCCCAAGACATGCGATATGGAACAAAGCTTTCATGGTTCAAACACATCCGCGATGGACATTGATCTTGACTTTGGCCAACAAACCAATGCCAATCTTGGATCTTGAGAAAGAACCATTCAATGGAAGGAAAACGCTTAATATTTGATTGAAGGTTTTTCGCGTAATTGGCAACCAATTAATTATCTTTGATTAGGTCCCATCATACACCCTTAAGCATGCATTCTAAAAGTATAATAAGGCGTGATAAATAAAATAATAATGATATGCGGATGGATATTTCACAAATTATTCCTAGAACAAATCACTCACAAAGTATTCACACAAAGCATGTTATTCAATCAATCTAATCCAATTAATTAATCTTTGAATTAAGTGATCATCCAATGTTCAAACAACGATTTGATTTGCGCGAGTCCAACTCGTTTGAGAATAAGTACTCAAAGTGCGTATTCTCTAATTATATCGAACTACAATTTTAAATCCAATTTAATTTGTATTCAATACTAATTCTTTATTTAATTCCAAATTAAATAATTACACTTTTAATGTGCCTTTACGATTTAGATTCTAAATCTAATCTTAATGGGTCTCAAAGCCCAATTAACATCCAATGTCAATTTTAATTAAAGTCCAATGGGCTTTCAATTAATTTCTTAAGGCATGGAATTTGACAACCAAAGCCCAATAATGAATCACCATTTGCCATAAAATTAATTTTGGCCCATTAGGCCCAATTAATTATTTAAAGGCCCATTTATTATATTTGGACTTAATGGAATGATTTTAGGCCCAATTTGGATCCAATCCAATTGTCCTAAACCAACTTGGCCCAACCAAGCCTATTAGGCCCAAATATAACAATTTTAGCCCAATTCCAAATTAAGCCTAATTAATTAAATTCTAATATTCCAAATATCACAATTTATTTAATTAAAGTGTATAGCTGATGAGCGGAAAATATATCAATATTTACCGCCCCTTTAACTTAATATTTTGTTTAGTTTCTCGGGTTGATGAACGTTTTGATGTGTTTTAGTTTATTTTGCAGATAAAATAATATCGGGTCTCAATGAAATCATTTAGGATGAAATATGGGTCAATAAGGGCAATTATTGGACTTGATATTTTAATTTTGGAGATTGGAAACTTGAAAGGGCGTTTTGACGAAGTGCAGTTTTGGAAATTCCAATTTTGCGCATCTGTCGTATTTTGGGCATAACTTTTTACTCATATATCGGATTGAGCTGATTGAAGTTCCAGATTAAAGAAGACTTAAAGACCTACAACTTTGAAAGACAAAATAATTTCGAATTCTGAAGATTTCATGCCCGAAATTGATGAACCATCCAGAAGTGTGTAGTGTGTAATTATTAAAGTCACTTTCAATCATTTTCAAAGCAAAAAAATAAATTAATAAATAAATAATAAAAATTATCAAATCATCACCAAACATGATAAGAGATTAGTGGAGCAATTAATAATGAATTTGGTGGAGCAATTAGTGGAGCAATTAATAATTGATTTGGTGGATGATTTGATGGAGGCAAAATTTTGCCTATAAATACCAAGCCATTTCATTTGTAAAATATGTACTTTCTTCTAAGGAATTCCTTAAGAATACTAAGAAGATTGTATCTTGTTTGTTTATTTACAGCTTTCAGTAATTAATTTTCGTTTTCGCACTTTCTTTTCTTTACTTTTCAGTTTTTACTTTCCGCAATTTACTTTTACGCACAATACTTTTCTTTATTTAATTTTCAGTTTTTACTTTTCAGTAATGAGGAGGTAACTCCCCTTTGCTGGGGTAAAAGGTAAAACTTTTATTACTAATATTTAGATTAATATCCCTTAATTATAATATATAAACTAGTTAAAACCTGACTTAACGAGGATACCGCCATATTGGTCGGTTGGTAATTATTTAAATTGGTTTTAACCTGACTAAACTGGATACCGCCTGATTGGTCGGTTGGTAATTAATTATTAATTTGACTTAATCTGGATACCGCCTATATGGCTGGTTGGTAATTATCATGCAAAGTTAATATATTATATTAAGGGAGATATCTAAAATAGAAGTAATAAAAGTGGATCCTTTTACCTCAGCATTTTCTTTTATTGTAATTTTACTTTATTTACTTTTCAGCAATTTACTTTTTAGCAATTTACTTCAGCATTTACTTTCAGCATTTAATTTTCAGTATTTTACTTTATGTCTTTTATTTTATTTAAGTTTTTTTTACTACCCGTAAATATGTGTCGTAACTAAGCCAATTATCTGGGGTTGTGATGAAATCCAATATCACCGGTTTATAAGGGTTAAATTATAGTTTGGGTAATTTAAGGTTTACTTATTAAGTCTTAAGCTTAATGCTTCTTGTTGTCTGATCACCAATAAGATTGATGTGGTAAATCTAAAATGAACTAGACATAGGGATTTTAGTTTTTCAGCCTTAGACTTAATAGCCCACGATCTTCCTTGAGGATAGATAACCCTTTAATAGATTTCCTTACAGGATAGACATATACCTGTCGGGCGGGGGTAGCCATAATTGGAACTTAAACTTAATGAATCCAGATAATTTGGTTGACATAGACATATGGTTCAATTGGGTTAAACTGGGTATTTGCGTCTGACCATCGACAGAGGCTTTTGCATAATTTAGTGTTCCAGGTTAGTAAACTGATTTATTACACAAACATAAAATAACCACTTCATCTTTAAAATGATATTGGAAGAAATCACAACCCTAGATAGTTTTTAATATTGAATTTTCTTAAAACCTACTTTCGAACAATTTTATTTACTTGTTTTTAAATTTAGAATCGTCACCATTTCAAATCAATCAAACAACCTGTTAGATACTAGTAATCATTTGACTTCAAATTAATAGATTAGATATTAAGTCCTCGTGGGATCGATATTTTTTACTACTTGAACGATACGTGCGCTTGCGTTATGTGTGTGTTTACGCCGGTCAAGTTTTTGGCGCCGTTGCCGGGGACTTATTTATCTTTTACTATTAGTTTAGGGGTTAGATACGTTACTTGTATCTAATTTCTTTTTACTTATTGTTTTTGTTTTCTTGTGTTTCAGGTTCTCAGAAACTACATGAGACGAACCAGAAGCTTTGAACTCCGACCGCTTGACCCAGAATTTGAAAGAACCATCAGACAGTTGAGAATGGAAAGGCGAGAAGGCCAAGAAGCTTTAATCAACATGGAATCTGAACCTTTGAATGTTGCACCACCAATTCCCATTCGAGACAGAACCATTCCGGTGGTTGACAGACTCATTTCCTGTATTGTACTTCCTCCCTTACCAGCAAATGCGTGTGACATCAAAACATGCATTCAGATGATTCAGCACTCAGTTCAGTTCGGGGGGAATGCAACTGAAGATCCTAATTCCCACATCAGGAACTTCCTGGAAGTTTGCGGCACTTTCAATTACAACCGAGAAGAGCTGAAGAAGCAATGAGACTACGTGTTTTCCCATACTCCTTGAAGGACAGAGCTAAAGCTTGGCTACATTCACTACCAGCAGGTTCCATCACAACATGGAACACTTTAGCCACCAAATTTCTTGCAAAGTACTTTCCACCAGCCAGAACCGGAAAGCTGAGGAATGACATCACATCCTTTGTGCAACAAGACTCAGAAACTCTCTACGAAGCTTGGGAAAGGTACAAAGATTTACTCCGGAAATGTCCACACCATGAGATTCCAAATGGCTTCAAGTCCAAACATTATATAATGGACTTTCTGGAATAATGAGAACCACAATTGATGCTGCTGCTGGAGGAGCTTAATGGCAAAAGGAGAAGATCAAGCCTGAGAACTAATCGAAGAAATGGCCAACAACAATTCCTTGTGGCCAACTAAAAGGAGCATGATCCAAAGAATTGCAGGAATTTATGAAAGTGGAGCCAACACAGTAGTCAACACTAAGCTGGATCAAATATGCAAATCATGGAGACTCTTACCACTGGATCCACAAGTTCACCATATGGAGGAATACCAGAGTCAAACCAACTTGAAGAAACGGTGAATTTTGTCAACAATTTCAACAGGCAGGGGAACAATCCATATTCCAACACCTACAACCCAGGGTGGAGGAATCATCCTAATTTTTCATGGAGCAACAATTCAGGCCAACAACGGAACTATCCACCACCTGGATTCCAGCAACAGAACAAAGGCCAGGAGCAGGCAAATGAACCAGGAATAGCAGAAGTCCTGGCTCTAGTTAAAAAAGTACGATGCCATCTTTCAGAGCCAATCAGCTTCCATCAAAGCACTGGAGAATCAAATCGGCCAACTGGCCAATGCTCAGAGTTACAGACCACCAGAAAATCTTCCCAGCAACACAGAACCCAATCCAAGGAACCGAGGGAAGGAGCAATGTCAAGCCATTACTTTGAAAAGCGGTACTGAAATCAACAAAGATGTTGGAATCAAGATGTCCCAAGAAGAAGTTCCAAAAGAAGCTGAGCAACAGATGGAGGAAAAGAAAGCAAAGGAAAAAGAAGTAAAGGAAATAGAACAGATCACTCCACCTCCACCTTTTCCTCAGCGTCTTCAGAAAAACAAATTGGACAAGCAGTTTGCTCGATTCCTGGAGGTTTTCAAAAAGCTGCACATCAACATCCCATTTGCAGAAGCCTTGGAAGAAATGCCCAGTTATGTCAAATTCATTAAAGACATTCTTTCACGAAAACGGAGATTGGGAGACTACGAAACAGTAGCATTAACGGAAGAATGCAGTGCCATTATTCGAGAGGAAACTTCCCCCGAAATTGAAAGATCCTGGCAGTTTCACAGTTCCATGCACCATTGGAGAACATTATATCGGTAAGGCTTTATGTGATTTAGGTGCTAGTGTTAACTGATGCCTTTTTCTATTTACAGGAAACTGCAAATTGCGAGAGAAGCAATGCCTTACCTCAGTTTCATTACAACTTGCGACCGAACTGCTGATGCCTGAAATGAGAGAGTGTTTTGAGATTGTCTGATGTGTGAAAGTAGACAAACTAATTCTTCCAGCAGATTTCATCATCCTTGACATGGAAGAAGACAAATAAATACCTATCATTCTTGGGAGACCATTCTTGCTACAGGTAAAACTGTGATTGATGTGCAAAAGGAGAACTGACCATGAAAGTGCAGGACCAAGAAGTGACCTTTAATGTTGTCAAAGCCATGAAATTCCCAAGTGATGAAAAGGAAGAAGAATGCTTCAGAGTTGATGTTGTTGAAAGTATCGTTCAAAATACTGAGCTAAATCCCACAGATACACTTGAAGCTTGCATCACCAACATGACGACAGTGAGCTAGATGCTGAAATCTTGGAATGTAATCAACTACCTTGACAAACCATTCCGTTCAAAGCAACACCATCAGTTGAAAGCTTAGAATTGCCAAAGAAAGATCGAATCAAGCATTCGATTGAAGAACCACCACAGCTGGAGCTGAAGTCACTTCCGAGCCATCTCAGGTATGCATTTCTTGGAAACTCTTCTGAATTACCTGTTATTATTTCTTCTTCACTAACCATGGATCAAGAAGAAAAGCTACTGAGAGTATTACGAGAGCACAAAAGAGCCATTGGCTGGACTATAGCAGACATTCGAGGCATTAGTCCATCATTTTGCATGCACAAGATTCTGATGAATGATGAATACAAACCCACAGTGGAGCATCAACGAGACTCAATCCAATCATGAAGGAAGTTGTGAAGAAAGAAATCATCAAATGGTTGGATGCTGGCATCATTTACCCCATCTAGACAGCAGTTGGGTGAGTCCTATGCAGTGTGTACCAAGAAAGAGGAATTATTGTGGTCACCAATGAAAAGAACGAGATGATCCCAACAAGAACGGTGACTGATGGAGAGTATGCATGGACTACAGAAACTTAACAAAGCCACGAGAAAGGACCATTTTCCGCTACCATTTATTGATCAGATGTTAGACAGACTTGTAGGACATGAGTTCTATTGACTTTCTGGACGGATATTCAGGATACAATCAGTCAGATTGCCATCGCACCAGAAGACCAGGAGAAAACTACCTTTACATGTCCCTATGGTACTTTTGCTTTCCGCAGGATGCCATTTGGATTATGTAATGCTCCTGCTACATTTCACTTTGCATGATGGCCATCTTCTCAGACATGCTGGAGCAGAGTATGGAGGTTTTTTTATGATGATTTCTATGTTTGGAGATTCTTTGACCATTGTTTGCAAATTGGGAACAGGGTTACAAAGGTGCAAGATACAACCTGGTACTCAACTGGGAGAAATGCCACTTCATGGTGCAAGAAGGCATTGTTCTTGGACACCGGATCTCACAAAAGGAATCGAGGTAGACAAAGCAAAGATCGATACAATTGAGAAACTACCTCCACCAACATCAGTAAAAGGCATACGAAGTTTTCTCGGACATGCAGGATTTTACAGGAGATTTATCAAAGACTTTTCCAAGATTGCCAAACCTCTTTGCAATCTTCTGGAAAAGGATGTGCCTTTCAACTTCACCAAAGAATGCCAGGAAGCTTTCGAGATCTTAAAATAAGTTGATTTCTGCCCCCATCATAATAGCACCAGACTGGACCCTTCCATTTGAGGTAATGTGTGATGCTAGTGATTTTGCTGTAGGTGCAGTTTTGGGACAACGCAAAGCAAAGATTTTCCACACACATTTACTATCCAGTAGAACTTTAAATGAAGCTCAACTTAACTACACAACCACTGAAAAGGAGTTGCTAGCATTGTGTACGCTTTTGACAAATTCCGCTCCTATCTGTTGGGTCCCAAAGTGGTGGTCTACACAGATCATTCAGCAATCAAATATCTGATCACAAAGAAAGATGCCAAACCCAGATTGATCCGTTGGATACTTCTTCTGCAAGAATTCGACGTAGAGATTCGAGATAGAGAAAGGAACAGAAAACCAGGTGGCAAATCACTTATCGAGGATCGAAAATGGAGAAACAGCTGGCAAAGAATTATCAATCAAATAAACTTTTCCAGATGAACAGCTGTTTGCCATGAAACAACACGAAGTCCATTGGTATGCTGACTATGTCAACTACATTGTGTCAGGAAAATGGCCGTTGGAATGAACAACTCAGCAACGAAAGAAGTTTTTCAAAGAAGTCAAGCACTATATCTGGGATGAATCGTACCTGTTTAAACGCTGTGCTAATCAATTATTGAGACGGTGTGTTCCACAGGAGGAGGTCAACAGTGTTTTGCAACACTGTCATTCATCACCATACGGCGGACACTTCAGCGGAAACAAAACTGCAGCAAAAGTTCTTCAATCAGGTTTGTTCTGGCCCACTCTTTTTAAAGATGCTTATCTTTTTGCTTTTCAATGTGACAGGTGCCAGAGAACGGGAAATATTTTGAGGAGAAACGAAGGACCGTTGCAAAACATTCTAGAAGTGGAAATATTCGATATATGGGGTATTGATTTCATGAGACCCTTTGTTCCATCATTCGGAAATCTGTACATCCTGGTTGCTGTAGACTACGTCTCCAAATGGGTTGAAGCAATTGCACTACCATCCAATGATTCAAAAGTGGTGATCAAATTCTTGAAAAAGAACATTTTCACTCGGTTCGGAACACCTCGAGCAATCATCAGCGATGGTGGCTCTCATTTCTGCAACAAATACTTCGATGCACTCCTATCCAAATACGGAGTTACTCACAAGGTTGCCACTGCTTACCATCCACAGTAAAATGGACAGGTTGAGGTTTCAAACAGGGAGATCAAGAGAATCCTAGAAAGAACCGTTGGATCAACAAGGAGGGACTGGTCTAAAAAACTAGATGATGCATTATGGGCCTACCGAACATCTTACAAGACACCCATTGGTATGTCCCCATATCGATTGGTGTTCGGGAAAGCATGCCATCTGCCAGTTGAGCTTGAACACAAGGCGTACTGGGCACTGAAGAAGTTGAATCTTGATTCACAAGCTGGAGGAGAGAAAAGACTTCACCAACTCAATGAATTGGAGGAGTTTCATCTACAGACTTATGAGAACGCCAAATTGTACAAGGAAAAGACCAAAAAATGGCATGATCGAAAAATAGTGCACAGAAAGTTGGAACCAAGGCAACATATGTTGTTGTACAACTCAAGGTTGAAACTTTTCCCTGGAAAGTTGAAATCTAGGTGGTCTGGACCATTTGTGATCACTCAGGTTTTACCGTATGGAGCTGTTGAGTTACTGGATCCTAATACCAACAACACATTCAAGGTTAACAGTCAGCGTGTCAAGCACTACTGGGGAGAATCATTTGAGCGACAAAAAAAAGTGTCACACTTTCAGATCCAGCATAAACGATCGAGCAGTCACGTCTAGTTGACGAATTTAAACTTAGCGCTCGCAGGGAGGCAACCCATGCAATTTGTGTATATATTGTGATTTGGTGTGTTTTATTTTTGTGTGTTTAATTTTTGCAGGTTTAGTCATTTCAAGATGGAAGAAGCTCTCGCAAATCTTCACAAGCAATTTCCTTCTCTCCCTCAAAAATCTCTAATGAAAGTTTACAAAGCTCGCTTGGAACGAATGAGTCTACTGACGATCCATGTTGTGCCCAATGACATTCGTTGGGTAATTGAAGCACGAGTCCGATTGGCAGGTGAGTCTTCTGACTCTTTTATTTCACATCTGCCTGGTTTTGGAAGAAGCACATATGCAAAGAAACGTAGAGCTAAGCAATGGGTGTTTGTTTCAAATGTGCACGATTTAATTGCAACACTCGTTGTCGTTCTTTAGGAATGGTGTCTGATAATCGCGAAGACAAAATTAAATTCATTAGGGATGGCTTGAGTAAGGAGTCTGTAGATGAAATATCTTCAACTCTTGAGACGCATCCCAGTGGATATGTTCACATAGCCATTCGCAAATTACATACACAATTCCAAAAAGAAAGACAACTGTTAAGTCTCGAAATCTGACTCAAAAAGACCCTGTTTGCCAAATTATAAGAAATTGGATGGGAAACTTGTTCCTGACGCGCATAGACATCAATCAAGCCGTTACTTTTCTTGTAAATATTATATCTCTTTGTCTTTTCTTAATAATTGTAATTTGTTTTGTTGTTTTCTTTCTCCGACAGATCCAGATCTTTTTGACTATCACGATATTATTTCGCTCCTAATCGTCCTCTGGAAGATACTTGTGCTATTTTACTCACCCTTTTTCAGGTACTATAAATTCAGCCCGTCATTGCACTTTTGAAGACATCCAGAGTAAAAAATGGAAGCCACTTCAAGAAGACGAGTTGAAAACATTTGTGTGTTTTGCGGTAGCACTGTTGGTACTAAACCACAATACATAGAAGCAGCACATGAATTGGGTCGAGTCTTAGCTGCAAGGAATATGCACTTAATATATGGCGGAGGCAATCTCGGACTTATGGGGATTGTTTCAAAGGCGCACAGGAAGGAGGCAGTCACGTTTTGGGAATCATCCCAAAACCATTGGCAGAGGCAAATCTTATTGAACCATCAAACGGAGAGGAACTGATCGTACCAGGTATGTCTGAACGTCTAGTGGAAATGATTAACCATGCTGATGCTGTTATTGCTTTACCAGGTGGTGGCTTGGGTACATTGGAGGAAATTTTTATTGTGTTATCTTGGGCGAACCTGAACATAAACCCAAAACCAATTGGGCTGTACAACGTTGATGGGTTTTATGATTTTCTTGTGTGTTTTCTTGATGATGCTCGGAGAAATGGGTTCGTGTCAAAACCTTTAAAAGAACTCCTCTTCACTGCCAGAACTGCTCCAGATCTAATTGACCAACTCATAGCCTATGAACCAAAAGTTGACCCTATCATTTCAAAGATAAATTGGTCCGAGGACGATCGTGGTAAGAGACGTAGGATTAATCAGGATCTAAACCTTTAATTTCCTGTAGATTTTCAGCTAACCAGGTACGACCTTCTAAACTCTTCTTCTACTTTTTAAGACAATGGGGACAATGTCTCATTTAGGTTTGGGGGAGGGAATTAGTTGATTAGTACCTTGTTTTTAGTTTGTATGTTGTTTTTATTTTTAGTCCAAAATTTTTCGAAAAATACAAAAAAATTGGAAAATTTTCAAAAATTACAAAAATATTTTATGTTTTTGTGTTTTTATTTTGACTAAAAAGGTGAAATTGGTAAGAGATAACTGAGTAAGGAGTTTCCACTCCTGATACGTATCTCAAGCCTATTTTCGAAACAAGTTAATTTTTGTTTATTTTATTTTGAATTATTTAATTTGTGAATTCTCCTTAAAACGGACTAAAATGGATCTTCATATGTTCAGTTAGCAAATATTATCAACATATAGTAACATACAGACATGAGCTAAAATTGAAAAGTTTGTAATATTCAGTGCTCTAGTTTAATTAGAGGAAGCATCTCAAAAAGCAATGGAGTAAAAAAAAAAAAACGTCTGAGATCCGAGTTATTAAGTCTGTAAGGGTGTTTTAACACCTAGTGCCCTAAAGCCAACTGGTTTGGGAGTCACTGGCCCAAAGCTCGTTACATGGATCGAAGATGTTGCAAAAATATATATATTTGAAGTCTGAGTAATTAAGTTCGTAGGGGTGTTTTAACACATGGGGCCCTAAAACCAACTGGTTTGGGAGTCACCGACCCAACACTCGCTACATAGACGGAAGATATTGTATATAAATAAAAAATAAAGAAAAATCAAATAAAAAATCAGAAAAATGAGAAAAAATTATTCCATTGCTCCAAAAATGTGTGAAATCTGATAGAACTTTAGGACAAAAATATTACTCTCTTATCAACTGCACTTATGAGTTGATTAATATTTTGTTGGCTGTGTGTATAGGAGAATGGTAAATATAATCGGAGAATTTACTTATTCTGTAATTTAGAATGAAACAAAACAACTATTGACTTGTGAGTAGAAGTTTCACATGATTAGTCACTAACTTCTTTATTCTATTTTCTCTTGCCTTTGCTTTTGTGTGCATTAGTTTTATTATCTTTTTACTTTTGTAAAACGTTTGTGGGTATCGTTGCTGTAAGCCCTCACGAGACTACAACTCGTCCACTAGGGACATCTAGGGGTTTAAAGGCTTGTTGCATATGCTAAATGCAACTGTGATCCCTACGAAAGGGGCTTAGTTTAATTTTATTTTTATTTTGTTGTTTTGCTCGAGGACTAGCAAAATGTTAGGTTTGGGGGTTGATGAGCGGAAAATATATCAATATTTACCGCCCCTTTAACTTAATATTTGTTTAGTTTCTCGGGTTTGATGAACGTTTTGATGTGTTTTAGTTTATTTTGCAGATAAAATAATATCGGGTCTCAATGAAATCATTTAGGATGAAATATGGGTCAAATAAGGGCAATTATTGGACTTGATATTTTAATTTTGGAGATTGGAAACTTGAAAGGGCGTTTTGACGAAGTGCAGTTTGGAAATTCCAATTTTGCGCATCTGTCGTATTTTGGGCATAACGTTTTACTCATATATCGGATTGAGCTGATTGAAGTTCCAGATTAAAGAAGACTTAAAGATCTACAACTTTGAAAGACAAAATAATTTCGAATTCTGAAGATTTCATGCCCGAAATTGATGAACCATCCAGAAGTGTGTAGTGTGTAATTATTAAAGTCACTTTCAATCATTTTCAAAGCAAAAAAATAAATTAATAAATAAATAATAAAAATTATCAAATCATCACCAAACATGATAAGAGATTAGTGGAGCAATTAATAATGGATTTGGTGGAGCAATTAGTGGAGCAATTAGTGGAGCAATTAATAATTGATTTGGTGGATGATTTGATGGAGGCAAAATTTTGCCTATAAATACCAAGCCATTTCATTTGTAAAATATATACTTTCTTCTAAGGAATTCCTTAAGAATACTAAGAAGATTGTATCTTTTTTGTTTATTTACAGCTTTCAGTAATTAATTTTCGTTTTCGCACTTTCTTTTCTTTACTTTTCAGTTTTTACTTTCCGCAATTTACTTTTACGCACAATACTTTTCTTTATTTAATTTTCAGTTTTTACTTTTCAGTAATGATGAGGTAACTCCCCTTTGCTGGGGTAAAATGTAAAACTTTTATTACTAATATTTAGATTAATCTCCCTTAATTATAATATATAAACTAGTTAAAACCTGACTTAACGAGGATACCGCCATATTGGTCGGTTGGTAATTATTTAAATTGGTTTTAACCTGACTAAACTGGATACCGCCTGATTGGTCGGTTGGTAATTAATTATTAATTTGACTTAATCTGAATACCGCCTATATGGCTGGTTGGTAATTATCATGCAAAGTTAATATATTATATTAAGGGAGATATCTAAAATAGAAGTAATAAAAGTGGATCCTTTTACATCAGCATTTTCTTTTATTGTAATTTTACTTTATTTACTTTTCAGCAATTTACTTTTCAGCAATTTACTTTTTAGCAATTTACTTTTCAGCATTTACTTTTCAGCATTTAATTTTCAGTATTTTACTTATGTCTTTTATTTTATTTAAGTTTTTTTTTACTACCCGTAAATATGTGTCGTAACTAAGCCAATTATCTGGGGTTGTGATGAAATCCAATATCACTGGTTTATAAAGGGTTAAATTATAGTTTGGGTAATTTAAAGGTTTACTTATTAAGTCTTAAGCTTAATGCTTCTTGTTGTCTGATCACCAATAAGATTGATGTGGTAAATCTAAAATGAACTAGACATAGGGATTTTAGGTTTCAGCCTTAGACTTAATAGCCCACGATCTTCCTTGAGGATAGATAACCCTTTAATAGATTTCCTTACAGGATAGACATATACCTGTCGGGCGGGGGTAGCCATAATTGGAACTTAAACTTAATGAATCCAGATAATTTGGTTGACATAGACATATGGTTCAATTGGGTTAAACTGGGTATTTGCGTCTGACCATCGACATAGGCTTTTGCATAATTTAGTGTTCCAGGTTAGTAAACCGATTTATTACACAAACATAAAATAACCACTTCATCTTTAAAATGATATTGGAAGAAATCACAACCCTAGATAGTTTTTAATATTGAATTTTCTTAAAACCTACTTTCGAACAATTTTATTTACTTGTTTTTAAATTTAGAATCGTCACCATTTCAAATCAATCAAACAACCTGTTAGATACTAGTAATCATTTGACTTCATAAAATTAATAGATTAGATATTAAGTCCTCGTGAGATCGATATTTTTATACTACTTAAACGATACGTGCGCTTGCGTTATACGTGTGTGTTTACGCCGGTCAATAGCCATAATTAATTATTCAAATTAACATTTCCAAAATACCAATTTACATAATTAATCATGCTTTATTATATTCAATACATGTCCAACATTATTGAAGCAAAATCAACCTCATTACATGCTCTACAAGTCACGGCAATGATGAGATTTTTATATCAATTTTGATTTCAATCCAATTAAATCACAAATCAATATATCCAAGCATTTTAAACACATCCAATGGTCTTAAAAAATCAAAATCACAATGACATAAAGGGCTTCTAACTCTCGGCCAAGGTAAGCAAATATAGGGAAAATTAATCCAATTTATTTTCTCAAATATTAAGATGCATAAATCTAATTTAACATCATCCAAGCTTATCCAAACCATCAATTTGAAGATATCATGCTCAAGTAACAAAATCCCCAAAATCAAGATTATAAACCCTAAGTTCATTTCATGCTTAATTAGGCTCTGATACCAATGTTGGGTCTCTAAGATCAATCCCAAGATCATTTAAGCATAAAACATGTGTAATACGCAAAGAAGTATAACAGAATTATACTCACAATGATCGGTTATAGGATGTGTAGAGTTCAAAATTTTTGCTTCTTTTGAAGTTGCTCCAAGCTTCTCCAATGTTGAGTGTCCAGCTCCAAGCTTTAAGAAAGGATTCCAAACTCTTGGGAATGGTTTCCCTATCACCTTTGTATGATTCTTTGATGTGCTAGCAATGGAGAAATTTGTAACAAAATTCCCCTTAAACTTCTTACAACTCTCGGCAATGTGAGGTTAGGAGAGAGAGAGAGTGATTTTCGGTGGTGAGGAGAGAATGAGAGTGATGAGTGTGTTTTGATTTCCAAAATCAAGTAATCAATTTCCAAACTTCCAAAGTTAGTAAAAGTCTATCACAAGTCTCTCAAGTTTGTGTAAGTTACAAGTCACCAACCATTACCAAATTCCATCACCATAAAATCCGAGTGGTCCCGCAAACACATTCCGGGCTCGGGTTCATTAATTCTGAATTAACGAATTTTCTGTTATGACTTAATTAAATCAAATTTAATTAAATAATTATGCATAGCAGAATTACTATTAAAGTCGCTCGCGAATTAATTCTAAATTAATTCGATCGCCCGAATTAAAATCCAATTTTAATTCTGTTATGAAATCTAATTTCATTTAATATATCAAATATATTATTTTATCGATTAATTCTGAATTAATCGTTCTCTCTATATTAATTGAATTTTATCCCAGATAAAATCTTTCCGTAATTAATCCTAGATTAATTTTCTCTCTCTTCTAATTAATCCCAGATTAATTATGTTCGAGTCATATGTCATCAGTGAATCTTCAGGAAGTGACCCATGAGATCCCTGGATATGTTGGCAGTAAATCCGGTCGTCGGACTATCCGAACACGTGCGTACCCGGTACCACGTTCTTACCGATTTACGAGACATGATTGGCTTATAGCAAAGCGCCGTGCCTACCCAATTCTCCAGGAATATTCTTTAAGGAATATATAATCTATGTCAGGCGTAGTATACGTAGTATTGCGTATTGCGATCCAGTATCATATGTCACACGCAAGGCCTGGGGCTGGAATAGTGTCTGCCCCGTACGAAGCATATATCGGATCACAAGCAACTAGTCTCTATAATTGGATAATCTTGACCTTGTCATATTATCTCGATAGTTGCAACATAATAGAGAACCAGTTCTGTATCCCTGCATGATCATCATCTCCTTATGACTGATGTGATACTTCCGTCTTGACATCACACCCAATACACTACGATTCTCAATAAACCCAGAGGAGGCATACACAGAACCTGTTAAAGTCCCGGATGACCAAAACCAAAGCGTATCGATTGTCGCAAGTACTAGCGATGCAAGTCTCAGGTTAAGACCAAATACACTTACCCTGAATCGGATTCCCATAGACACATAGTCATACTACTAATGGGATTCTGAGGGGTCTATCCAGAGCGAAGCTGTTTCCGTACCATCGGCAAACATAACCTCCTATCACACTTGCATAAGCATCCAATACTTAAATATATGAGAACTATGTTGTTACGCTTCCATAACACGCACAAGTGCTATACTAGTCTATTCCGCATTATCGATGTCCAGTCTCGATAATACTACGATTATGGATATTTAATGATTAAACCTTCATGGATTGATATTGTCTCATATCTTATAATCCGAAACTAATCATAAGGACTTTTATCATTTATATATTCAAGTAATCTAATTACAAAATGATAAAATAACAATTTCCATAGTCACATAGTTAATTTGTACAAAAACCACAATGTCTTTTACAAATAGTGACGCTATGGGTCATAATTGTCCAACATGACACGTGTCCGGCGGCTATCGGCAGTTGAATTATTATGTTGATGTGGCGATGACATGGCGATGTTGATTGTCGGCAGCATGTGATGATGACACGTGTCTGGCACACGTTAGCAAATTCGGCGCATGTTAGCACGGTGCATTTTAGCAGATTCAGTGCACATTAGCGCGACATATTTTAGTAGGAAGTGACGCCTGTTAGCAGTCGCGATGCAGAAATACTTTGAGTCGCGACGCCCAAAAGACAATTTTACCATTTTTGTCTGTTTTGCTATGTTTTGGCCCTGATTTGATTCCAGTGAGTTCCAAACCTTTATTTATCTGCAAAATAACACAAAACACATAAAAACATTCACAAAACTAAAGAAACTATATAAAATATTAGGTCCAATGAGTGGGAAAATAGTGATACATTTACCACTCATCACACCCCCAAACCTAACATTTTGCTAGTCCTCGAGCAAAACAACAAAATAAAATAACATAAACATCTTTAAAATAAAATTAAGCTAAGCCACTTTCGTAGGGATCAAGGTTGCATTTAACATATGCAACAAGCCTTTAAACCCCTATGTGTCCCTAGTGGACGAGTTGTAGTCTCGTGAGGGCTTACAGCAACGATACCCACAAACGTCAAACTAATTTATTCAAAAGTAAAAAGATAATAAAACTAATGCACACAAAATCAAAAAGACAAGAGAAAAAAGAGTAAACAAGTTAGTGACTAAACATGTGAAACATCTTATGCAAGTTAATAGTTGTTTTCTTTCTTTCTAAATTACCGAATAAATAAATTCTCCGATTATTTTTACCATTCTCCATATACAAAATCAAAAAAATATTAATCAACTCATTGTGCCCACAATATTCATAAGTGTAGTTGAAAAGAGGGTAATATTTTTGTCCTAAAGTTATATCAGAATTCACACCTTTTTTTAGCAATGAAATATTTTTTTCTGATTTTTTTTATCCCATCGCATTTTTTAGATGTTTCCTCCAATTAAACTAGAGCACTGAATATTACAAACTTTTCAATTACAACTCATGTTCGTATGTTACCATGTATGTTGATAATACCTGTCAACTGAGCATGTGAAGATCCATTTTAATCTGTTTTAAGGAGAATTCATAAATTAAATAATTCAAAAGGAAATAAACAAAAATTAACTTGTTTCGAAATAGGTTGAGATACGTCTCAGGAGTGGAAATTCCTTACACAACTATCTCACACCAATTTCACCTGATTAATCAAATTAAAAACACAAAAAACAATATATATATATATATATATATATATGATTTTTGTAAAAATTTTCAATTTTTTTGATTTTTTTCGAAAATTTTTGACTAAAAATAACATAATAAAAACAAGATACTAATTAACTATTCCCTTCCCCCAAACCTAAATGAGACATTGTCCCAATGTCTTAAAAAGTAGAAGAAGAGTTTAGTAGATAGTATCTGGTTAGCTGGATTTTTACATCTAAAAGAAAAATTTAAAGGTTAAGATCCAGATTTATCCGACGCTTCTTACCATGATCATTATCAGACCAGTTTATCTTGGAAATGATAGGGTCAATTTATGGTTCAAAGGCTAAAATTTGATCAAATAAATCATGAGCAGTTCTGGCAGTGAAGATGAGTTCTTTTATAGGTTTTGACACGAACCCATTTCTCCGGGCATCATCAAGAAACACACAAAGAAAATAATAAAATTCATCAACATTAAATAGTCCAATCGGTTTCTGGTGTGCCCAAGATAGTACTGTAAAAATTTCCTCCATTGTGCCCAAGCCTCCTGGTAAAGCAATAAAAGCATCAACACAATTAATCATTTCTATCAGTCGTTCAGACACACCTGGCACAATTAGTTCCTCTCTGTTTGATGGTCCAATAAGATTCGCATCTGGCAAGGGTTTTGGGATGATTCTCAAGACTTGACTGCCTCCTTCCTGTACGGCCTTTGAAACGATTCCCATTAGTCCAAGATTTCCACCGCCATATACTAAGTGCATATTCTTTTCAGCTAAGACTCGACCCAAATCTTGTGCTGCCGCTACGTATTGTGGCTTAGTACCAACACTAGTACCGCAAAACACATAAATGTTTTCAACTCATCTTCTTGAAGTTGCTTCCAATTTTTTTTTTATGTATTTTTTTCTCAAGTCGGGATGCCTTCAAGAGTGCAATGATGAGTTGAATTTATAGAACCTAAAAAAGGTGAGTAATAATAGCACTAGTATCTTCCAAAGGACGATTATTAGCTAAACAATAAAAGAAATCGTGAAAGGTCAAAAAGTCCGGATCATGTCTGCGAAAATAAAGATAATTACAACAGAAAAGCAAATCAAAGCAATTATTAAGGAAACAGAATTGTGTACGTAATACACCACTCGCTTGATATATAAATTCATTAGGATGCGTCTCAAGAATTCATTCCTTACTCAGCCATCACTAATGAATTAGCTTTCATCTTTGTGATTGCCAAACACCATTCCTTCGTCTTTCTTTGCCTCAAATGCTCTATTTGTGCCTTTCCCTGAAAAATAACACATAAAATTAAAAACTCTACAACATGTATATATAAAATATGAAAACAGAAATTACAATAAATTGCATGGGTTGACTCCCTGCTAGCGCTAAATTTTTCGTCTTCAGTCAGACGTGACTGAAATCGATCTGTCAAGGAGGTTTTAGTGTGGTCTTGGATGTCCGATTAAAGACAATCCCGTGAGTGTTGCTTTTTTAAGGTCTCTTCCAACTGTAAGGTGGCAGAAAGAATTTGGTCTCATTCAGTGCTTGTGTCGCCTTTATGATCTTTTTCGCTCCAGTGGTTTCTGAAAAGAAAGAAATAAAATCAGGAGGTCTCATATGGTGCTTGACTTTGAATGGAAGTTCCATTCTGTCAAGCCTCTAGGTGATATCTTTGATTTGTACTCCCCAAAACAGTGATGTTTCTCCTGAATGCCCGAGATCTTCAATATGGTCAGACATTTTCTCCCCCATTTGTACTGCATCTTGATCCACATTTTCTTCGCAGATGTATTTTAAAATTTCCACATTCAATTCTTCATCTGTCAATTGTGAAATGCATGCTCCATAAGTGTCATCCTGAAGATGTAAATAGATGTCAGATTTTAGGTCTTCATCCTCTGATATGACTGGCTCAGGAGTTCTTCTTCAAACATTTGTGCAATGGAAGCTCCAAAATCTTCATTTTGAGGATACAAAATTTCATCCTCAATTTTTGATGGCATAAATAGCTCTGCTTTTTCATCATTGTTAGAGTCCGAATAATAAAAATCAAATCGAGACTTTCCTGGTTCGGGTTCCTGAACTGATATCTCAGATTCCTTATACTGCTCATCCTCCTCCTCTGTTAAAGTGTCATCGTGAAATGCTTGGTACTCGAAGGCTTCATCAGTGTCATCTGCTCCGTGAGATATATAATTCAGGTTTTCTGTTAATTGTCTGATTTGATCTGTCATTCTCTGTATGGATTCCGCTTGACTCTGAAATTGTGCATCAATTTAAGCTTCCCATTTCTCGAACCAATCTTTGAGCACGTGAATCCTCTAATCTTCCTATGATGGTTCAGGTTCTTGATCAAGATCAAAGGTTGATGTTGGATACGATGAAAAATATATTGGACAATTATGACCCATAACATCACTATTTGTAAAGAACATTGTATTTTTGTATAAATTATCTATGTGACAAAAGGAAATTTCTATTTTATCATTATTGTAATTGGACTACTTGGATATATATTAATGATAAAAGTCCATATGGTTAAATCAGATTAATAAGATATGAGACAATATTAATCTATGAACGGTTTAATAATTAAATATCCCTAATCGAAGTATTATCGAGACTGGACATTGATAATGCGGAATAAACTAGTATTACACTTGTACGCGTTATGGAAGCTTAACGATATAGTTCTCATATATTTAGGTATTGGATACTTATGCAAGTGTAATAAGAGGTTCTGTTAGCCGTTAGACCGGGAACAGTTCACTCTGGATAGACCCACTCAGAATCCCATTGGTAGTATGAATATGTGTCTATGGGAATCCGAATCAGGGTAGGTGTATGTGATCTTTAACCTGAGACTTACGTCGCTATTACTTGCGACAATCAATTTACTTTAGTATTGGTCGTCTGGAGCTTTAACAGGTTCTGTGTACGCCTGTATTGGGTTTACTGAGAATCGTAGTGTATTGGATGTGATGTCAAGATGAGAGTATCACTTCAGTCATATGGAGATGATGGTCACACATGATACAGAACTAGTACTCTTAAATGCTGCAGCTATCGAGAAAGTATGACTAGGTCATGACTTTCCGATTACGGAGACTAGTTACTCGGGATCTGATATATGTTTCGTACGGGGCAGACACAGAGCCAACCCTAGGCCTAGCATGTTACATCTGATACTGGATCGTATTACGCATTATATTAGTATTACTACGCCTGATACAGATTATATTTCTTGGCGAATATTTCTGGAGAATTGGGTAGGCACGGTGCTTTGCTAGAAGCCAACCATGTCTTGTAATTCGGTGAGAACGTGGTACGGGGTACGCACGTGTTCGGATAGCTTGATTACCACATTTACTGCCAACATATCTAGGAATCTCTTGGGTCGCTTCCCAAAGATTCACTAATGACATTTTACTCAAATAGAATTAATCTGAGATTAATCATGAGAGAGAAAATTAATCTGGGATTAATTGCGGCAAGAATTAATCTGGAATTAAATTCGTATAGAAGAGAGAACGCTATTAATTTAGAATTATTCGATAAAATAAATTTAATAGTTAAATTGAATTTTTCTATTTAATTTATTTATTTGGGGCTAAAATAATATATCGGATATATATAAATTAATTCGTAAGCGACTATCGTAATAATTTTGCGAGGCATAATTATTTAATTAAATTGGATTTAATTATGTAGCGACGGCAAATTCATTTAATTCGGAATTAAACCAACCCGAGCCCAAGTCTATTTGTGTGTTGAGGAAGCCAACACAAATTTTGAATTTAAATGTGGTGGGACCACATGACTTACATCAATGGTCAAAAGTTGATGGAAGTTGTTGGCTGTATTAATTGGATTCATTTAACACACACACCAACCAATTTTTAGAAAATGGAAAACACTCTCCTCTCTTCTCCCTCACATTGCCGTGAGCTTCTCTCCAATGGTGGAAAATTTTTACTTCAAAATTTTCAACTAAGCTAGCACTTGGAGAGTCATTTGAGGTGTTAGGGAAACTCACACAAGGATCAAACAACATATCAACAAGCTTGGAGCTTCATCCAAAGAAAATTTTTTGAATTTCTCCAAATCAATGTAAGTGATTCCGCAACTTTTACTTAATTATTTCACACACAAATCATGTTAAGGATCTTGGAAGCATGTCTTAGAGACTAACAAAATAGGGGTCAGGGAAATATACTGGTTCAATATATGCAGGTCTCTGATAGTTCTGCCACCCTGAATTGTAGTAGTGGTTTATGCTCGGGTGGTTACCATCACATATCTCGCATCTCCCCATTGCGTTCTGTTGAGCAAATGTAGTATTTCTTGGTTCTGACATCCAGTGATAATTGTTGGGCTGAACAATAGGCCTCAGAAAACCGGTCTGTTGCTCCCTAATTTGGGGTGTATCTTCACCTCGTAAAGCTCGTAATTCATTTATCACCCAATTAAGATCCATGTCAACCACCTGAAAAATAAAAGAAGGAAATAAAAATTATAGGTAAAAGAAAATTAGATACAAGTAAATTAGATAGCTTCAAAATTAATAACTCAAGAAAAATAAGTCACCGGCAACGGCGCCAAAAACTTGACCGGCGTAATCACACGCGTATGACGCAAGCGCACGTATCGTTCAAGTAGTATAACAATATCGATCCCACGAGGACTTAATTCCTACTATTGTTATTAATTATTGATACTATTTATTTACAGATATCTAATTAAAGGGAGAAGGGAATGATTACTTTTGGTTGGTTGAATGTGGATTTTGCTGATCAAATAAATAAATAAATAAACAAAAGAAAATACTAAAGAAAATAAACAAAAGACACAAATATCTAGGGTTGTGATTCCACACAATATTATTCTAATGATGAATTGATTCTCTTATATAAGTGTAATAAATCAGTTTGCTAACCTGGAACACGAAAATATGCATAAGCCTCTGTCGATGGTCAGATGCAAACACCCAAATAACCCAATTAATCATATGTCTATGTTAACCAAGTTACCTGAATTCATTCAGTGCAAGTTCCAATAGTGGCTACCCCCACCTAACAGATATATGTCTATCCTATAAGGAAATCTATTAAAGTGTTATCTATCCTCAATGAAGATCGTGAGCTATTGAATCTAAGACTGAAACCTAATATACATTCGTCAAGTTCATTTTAAGTTTACCACATCAATCTTATTGGTGATCAGGCAACAAGAAGCATTAGGCTTAAGATTCAATAAACAAACTAAATAATTACCCATTATATAATTAAATCAATTATTAAGCATGTGAATATTTTGTTTCATCATTTCCCTAAAATAAAAAATAAAATGCTGGGGTTAGGGGATCCACTTTTAGAAATCTCACTTTATTATAATATGAAAATTATCAGTATTACCCAATTAAGTTGAACCAGCCATAATCATTATTTATCCATAAACTAGCCATATATGCGGTAATCATCTGTCATATAAAGACCGACCTATAAGCGATGTCACATTATGTTACTATGGGAACAAAGGATCTGGGGCGACGCATGCTGTCCCGGGCTCGCGGCCCGGTTGGGAGTACAGAGTAGCCACGGGGGACTAAACCGGAGAATAATGGAGTCGCCACCCGATGTGAACCAGGAAAATGAGATTTAAGGCCGCACTCACCCCTCGCAAGGGAAGACCTCAAACCGTTGGGTTCGGAATGGTCCCTTACTTATGTCACTTGTAATGAAAGGATTTATGTAATAATTTAATCAAGTTTAAGTAACACTTATTTCCAAGAGTATCATGCTTCTAAATTCACATGCATGAAATTAATCATCACAACATACAACATCACATGGCAATCTTATGAACATATTTCAATCATATGATATGGAAAACTAAGAACAACCTAATCATGCTTGAGTACTATCTCATGAATACATCGAATGGATAAATGCAGGGATACAAATAATATGATTGGCTACATAATGCAAGGGAGATCACCCAAGAGGCAATTGTGCATGAAATATGATGAGACAGACTCAGTTCAGTGTGTACGCGTTCGTGTAGCGTTCGTAAACGCGTTCGAACGGTAAACAGAAGGTTTGCGTTCGTGTAGCGTTTGATAACGCGTTCGAACGGGACCAGACCTGATGATACAAAATGCATGCGCGTTCGAGTAGCGTTTGATAACGCGTTCGAACGGTAAACAGAAGGTTCGCGTTCGAGTTGCGTTCGATGACGCGTTCGAACGGGAACTGGCAGACTGCATACATTCATATGGTTTTAGATACCACATTCAAACAAGATCACAACAACGACATATCTAATCACATGGATATCTAAATCATGCATAAAGATTAACATACTAAGGACTAAATCATGCTTAAGAATAAATAACACACTAGGCCTAATCAGGCAAAATAAATAAATAACGTACTAACTACATCATGCTCAAATACAAGTTTGGATGAAACAGAATATATGTATCTCTCAAGTGGTACGTGGAGTTGTATCCCGAGTGCAGACCGTACTACTGTCCATTCGGATTCGGCTACGGAATTTACGTCCGGGTTTCCATCCGATATACCACAAAAGAGAACATGCATTCCGTTTATCCGGAATTCACATCATGCCTCAACAAAACGACTCTCCTGCAATAAAAAATATATTAGAATAAGTAAAAGACAAATGAAAGATAATAAATACAAGGTACCCTCAAGTTTAACCTTTTATGTCGTCTCTCGGTAGTATGGTGTACGGTCGTCGGAAGGGTGGATGCTCCGTAACTCTTCCGGTTCACTGTTCTCTGTTCTCGTTCGTTGTCTTACTGTTTTGGGTAGTCATTCTCCGTCTTTTACTGTTACTTTTGACTCCGATTCGCTGCCGCTTTGCTGGTGTATCTTAGTTTACTGTTTTTAGGGTGTTTTGGCTACTGTTTTGGGTGTGATTTTCGGTGGTGTTATGGTGTGGTTCGGGGGCTGTTTTATGTGTGTTTTAGGGCTGCTGTGTGGCCGACGAAGTGGGGGCAGTGTGTTGAAGGGGCGAAGGTGAGGCAGTTTGTTAATTGTGTTGTGTTTATGGCGTTGAAGGGCTGTGTGGCATGGGCAGATTTATGAGGCTTATGGACGTGTAGGGCTGATCGGTTTGTGAAGGTGCTTTTAACGTGAAGGCTTGGGGTTATTTTCTTTTGTGTCTTGTGATTTGTGTGAGTTGTGTGTATATTATGTCTATGAGCTAGGGGAGGCTTTTCTTGTATGAATGAGCTAGGGGAGTCTTTTCTTGCATGAATGAGCTAGGGGAGTGCATGTCTTGGTTAGGGGTTGTTTATATAGAGAAAGGCTAGGGCTTCACCTTGTCTCACAAGGAAGGGATTTGATTTAGTGTTGAGCAAGGAAAGTCAAAGATTGAGGGGGGACAAATTTGGTTAGATTAGGAATACAAAATATTTAATTTGTTATGATTGATTTTAATTAGGCATGGCATCTTTTTAATTTAGAATGTGATTTTTAGATTTGTTTTTATTTCACCATGTGTTAAATATGTGTTTTAAGTGGGCTTGGGCGTGTGGGCCAAGGCTTGGGCGAATTGGGCTTGATGAGAGGCTAGCAGCGAAACCAGAATTACCGACACCGTTCGAACGCTTCCTCGAACGCGGCACGAACGCCCGTAATCTGTTTGGCGTTCGAACGTATACACGAACGCAGCACGAATGAAAACAGTGAACCTTGTTTATTCTGAATTCCCCATTCCGATGTCCATTTTCCGTGACCTCCGTGACTTAAAAGGTAGTGTGTCCAAATGAGAGTCATCATAGGGACTTATATGCAAAAATGCAGTGCCTACAGTCGCCCCCACTTTGATAGGACTTGTGTAATGTTTAACAGTGACAATCCTATCAAATTTATGCAATGCATTTCTACTTACCTGGCTCGCCAACTGCCACTTGACTTTCCACGTGTTGAGTTGAGTTGATTTGGGTGGTGAGGTGCTGCGACCCCTGGTTCATTCCCGAACCGTGCTGTGATGTGGTCCATTCCCGAACCATTACCGCGAGATGTCCATTCCCGAACTGTTACTGTGAGGTGGTCCATTCCCGAACCGTTACTGTGAGGTGTCCATTCCCGAACTGTTACTGTAAGGTGGTCCATTCCCGAACCGTTACTGTGAGATGTCCATTCCTGAACTGTTACTGTGAGGTGGTCCATTCCCGAACCGTTACTGTGAGGTGTCCATTCCCGAACTGTTACTATAAGGTGGTCCATTCCCGAACCGTTGCTGTGAGATGTCAATTCCCGAACTGTTACTGTGAGGTGGTCCATTCCCGAACTGTTACTGTAAGTTGGTCCATTCCCGAACCGTTACTGTGAGATGTCCATTCTTGAACTGTTACTGTAAGGTGGTCCATTCCCAAACCGTTACTGTGAGATGTCCATTCCCGAACTGTTACTGTGAGGTGGTCCATTCCCGAACCGTTACTGTGAGGTGGATCATTCCCGAACCGTGCTTCCATTCTTGGAGTGCCATTCCCGGCTTGTTCATTCCTGAACTGTATTTCCATTCCTGGAGTGCCATTCCCGGCTTGTTCATTCTTGAACTCTGCTCCATTCTTGGATTGTCATTCTCGGCTTGTTCATTCTTGGCTTGTTTATTCCCGAACCTTGCTCCATTCTTGGAGTGCCATTCTCGACTTGTTCATTCTCGAACTCTGCTCTATTTCTCGGATTGCCATTCTCGGCTTGTTCATTCTCGAACTGTGCTCCATTCTCGGAGTGCCATTCCCGGCTTTGTTAATTCCCGAACTGTACTTCATTCTCGGATTGCCATTCTCGGCTTGTTCATTCCTGAACTGTATTTCCATTCATGGAGTGCCATTCCCGGCTTGTTCATTCTTGAACTCTGCTCCATTCTTGGATTGCCATTCTCGGCTTGTTCATTATTGAACTCTGCTCCATTCTTGGATTGCCATTCTCGGCTTGTTCATTCTTGAACTCTGCTCCATTCTTGGATTGCCATTCTCGGCTTGTTCATTCTTGAACTCTGCTCCATTCTTGGATTGCCATTCTCGGCTTGTTCATTCTTGAACTGTGTTTCCATTCTTGGAGTGCCATTCTTGGCTTGTTCATTCTCGAACTGTGTATCCATTCTTGGAGTGCCATTCTTGGCTTGACTGATTCTGATAATGATATGGGCCTCGCCCCCAGAGTGCCATACCCGGCAAGACTGATTCTGAACTAAAGTTGGCCTCGCCCCCAGAGCGCCATACCCGGCAGAACTGATACTGAACCATGTGGGCCTCGCCCCTAGAGTGCCATACCCGGCAAGACTGATTCTGATGATGATGTGGGCCTCGCCCTCAGAGTGCCATAACCGGCAAAACTGATGCTGATAATGATGTGGGCCTCGCCCTCAGAGTGCCATACCCAGAAAAACTGATGCTGATAATGATGTGGGCCTCACCCCAAACTGGTACTGATGTGGGCTTCGCCCCCAAATTGGTACTGATGTGGGCTTCGCCCCCAGATTGATGCTGATGTAGGCATTGCCCTCAAACTGATGTGGGCCTCGCCCCAACACTGTTACTGATGTGGGCCTCGGTCCAAACTGATGCTGATGTGGGCCTCGGCCCTGAGACTCATCCCGAAACTGATACTAATGTAGGCCTCGGCCCTGTGACTCATCCCCAAACTGATACTGATGTGGGGTCGCCCCCAACTGATACTGACACGGGCCTCGCCCCCAGACTGATACTGATATGGGCCTTGCCCCCAACTGATACTGATATGGGCCTCGCCCACAGACTGATGATGTGGGCCTCGCCCCCAACTGATACTGATATGGGCCTCGCCCCCAAACTGATACTGATATGGGCCTCGCCCATGTGATTCATTCTTGAAGACTGCTGACATTGTACTGTTGCTGCTTCTGGTTGGCTTGTATTTGACGCTTTCTCTTTTTTTCCTCTGAAACCTGTTATTACAAAACAGAACAAACACGAAAAGGAATGCAAGATACATTACGTGTATGCATGCATGCATGAATGAGTTTCATATCCCGTTGGGTTAGGTCTTCTGCCGATACTCTTTGTGGCTGCTTGGTCTTTTGACAAGTCTGTCATCTTCCCTAACCAACGGGTATTTATGATGGCTTTTAAGACACAAGGGTTAGCATGATGTATGTATGCATGGGGTGCATGAGATGCATGTAACATATATAACATATTAAATCAACTAAAATTTTCAAACAAATCGGCCCGTTATCATTTTAGAAGCTTTTGGGCTAACTGTCATAGGAGTGAACTCGTCCCAGTTTAAATGGCCCAACGAGTTCACATCTCACGACAAAGAGCTCAACTAAATCCAAATGATACTGTTCCGATCACAAGCACAAAGTGGCCCATCAGCACTTAGAAGCCTTTGGCCCAATCGTCATGAAATACGTTCTTGTCCCAGTTTAAATGGCCCAACAAGCCCATATCCCAGGACAAATGGTCCAAATGGATCCAAACGGCGATGTTCCCAAACACAAGCATAAAATAAAGATAATGCAAACAAAAACAATAATTTCTACAGAATGGCCCATCAACATTTCAGAAGCTATGGGCCCAATGGTCATAAGGTTCGAACTCGCCCCAGTTTAAATGGCCCAGCAAGTCCACATTTCTGACAATGGTCCAACTGCATCCAAATGAGGATGGTCCACAAGCTCATACACAAGGAAATAATTGTTACTTTAACCATACAATCCCGGTCTATGGGTGGGTTCGCAGGAGTGTAGACAAAGGCTCTCATCGGTGAAGGATGGCCCACAACTAGGTCTCCCCAATCAAGGGTTCGAGCAACCAAGTGAGCGCACCCTTTTTTATACACTAAGGTACGTGCCAATGAGCTATGGTGTGTGACAGACTGTCAAATGAATTTCCCGTTGTAGATTCCCCAGAGGGAAGGTGGAGTGAGGCTCACTTAAATACCCAAGCCTCTTAGGCTCTTTTCGTTTGGTGTCAGGAATAAACAACTAGTCCTCCAAATTAGTTCATCACAATAGGCTACGAGTAGATGGCTATATAGGTGCCTTCACAGCTTTTCCTTCTAGAAAGGTAGTGAATGAAGGAAGACACCAAACCATTACCTAGCCTCAAAATGCCTTTGATTAAACCCCCATTTTACCCACTATGGACACAGTCCATTAGAACATAAATCCAAACATTACAAGACAATATTTCGGGGCCGATTCTCTATCCCCAGTGGTGTCGCCAGACTGTGGGAACACAGGATCTGGGGCGACGCATGCTGTCCCGGGCTCGCGGCCCGGTTGGGAGAACGGAGTAGCCACGGGGGACTAAACCGGAGAATAATGGAGTCACCACCCGGTGTGAAACGGGAAAATGAGATTTAAGGCCGCACTCACCCCTCGCAAGGGAAGACCTCAAACCGTTGGGTTCGGAATGGTCCCTTACTTATGTCACTTGTAATGAAATGATTTATGTAATAATTTAATCAAGTTTAAGTAACACTTATTTCCAAGAGTATCATGCTTCTAAATTCACATGCATGAAATTAATCATCACAACATACAACATCACATGGCAATCTCATGAACATATTTCAATCATATGATATGGAAAACTAAGAACAACTTAATCATGCTTGAGTACTATATCATGAATACATCGAATAGATAAATGCAGGAATACAAATAATATGATTGGCTAAATAATGCAAGGGAGATCACCCAAGAGGCAATTGTGCATGAAATATGATGAGACAGACTCAGTTCAGTGTGTGCGCGTTCGTGTAGCGTTTGATAACGCGTTCGAACGGGACCAGACCTGATGATACAAATGCATGCGCGTTCAAGTAGCGTTTGATAACGCGTTCGAACGGTAAACAGAAGGTTCGCGTTCGAGTTGCGTTCGATGACGCGTTCGAATAAGAACTGGCAGATTGCATACATTCATATGGTTTTAGATACCACATTCAAACAAGATCACAACAATGACATATCTAATCACATGGATATCTAAATCATGCATAAAGATTAACATACTAAGGACTAAATCATGCTTAAGAATAAATAACGCACTAGGCCTAATCAGGCTAAATAAATAAATAACGTACTAACTACATCATGCTCAAATACAAGTTTGGATGAAACAAAATATATGTATCTCTCAAGTGGTACGTGGAGTTGTATCCCGAGTGCAGACCATACTACTGTCCATTCGGATTTGGCTACGAAATTTACGTCCGGGTTTCCATCTGATATACCACAAAAGAGAACATGCATTCCGTTTATCCGGAATTCACATCATGCCTCAACAAAACGACTCTCATGCAATAAAAAATATATTAGAATAAGTAAAAGACAAATGAAAGATAATAAATACAAGGTGCCCTCAGGTCTAACCTTTTATGTCGTCTCTCGGTAGTACGGTGTACGGTCATCGGAAGGGTGGATGCTCCGCAACTCTTCCGGTTCACTGGTTCACTGCTCTCGTTCGTTGTCTTACTGTTTTGGGTCGTCGTTCTCGGTATTTTGCTGCTTCTTTTGACTCCGATTCGCTAACGCTTTGCTGGTATATCTTAATTACTGTTTTTGGGGTGTTTTGGCTACTGTTTTGGGTGTTATTTTTGGTGGTGTTATGGTGTGGTTCGGGGGCTGTTTTATGTGTGTTTTAGGGCTGCTGTGTGGCTGACGAAGTGGGGGCAGTGTGTTGAAGGGGCGAAGGTGAGGCAGTTTGTTAATTGTGTTGTGTTTATGGCGTTGAAGGGCTGTGTGGCATGGGCAGATTTATGAGGCTTATGGACGTGTAGGGCTGATCGGTTTGTGAAGGTGCTTTTAACGTGAAGGCTTGGGGTTATTTTCTTTTGTGTCTTGTGATTTGTGTGAGTTGTGTGTATATTATGTGTATGAGCTAGGGGAGGCTTTCCTTGTATGAATGAGCTAGGGGAGTCTTTTCTTGTATGAATGAGCTAGGGGAGTGCATGTCTTGGTTATGGGTTGTTTATATAGAGAAAGGCTAGGGCTTCACCTTGTCTCACAAGGAAGGGATTTGATTTAGTGTTGAGCAAGGAAAGTCAAAGATTGAGGGGGGACAAATTTGGTTAGATTAGGAATACAAAATATTTAATTTGTTATGATTGATTTTAATTAGGCATGGCATCTTTTTAATTTAGTATGTGATTTTTAGATTTGTTTTTATTTCACCATGTGTTAAATATGTGTTTTAAGTGGGCTTGGGCGTGTGGGCCAAGGCTTGGGCGAATTGGGCTTGATGAGAGGCTAGCAGCGAAACCAGAATTACCGACACCGTTCAAACGCTTCCTCGAACGCGGGACGAACGCCCGCAATCTGTTTGGCGTTCGAACGTATACACGAACGCAGCACGAACGAAATAGTGAACCTTGTTTATTCTGAATTCCCCCTTCCGATGTCCGTTTTCCGTGACCTCCGTGACTTAAAAGGTAGTGTCTCCAAATGGACTCATCATAAGGACTTATATGCAAAAACGCAGTGCCTACAGTTACATAATTAAAACCAGCCATTAAGGTATAATCATCTTTTAATCTATATTATTAAATTACAATTTCTATATTATAAATTAAGTGAGATTAATCTACCTTTACTATTTCTAATTTAGAAATCTCCCTTATTATAACATCTAAATTCACGTGATAATTACCAACCGACTGTTGGACAATTATGACCCATAGCATCACTATTTTGTAAAGGACATGGTGTTCTTGTACAAAATTAACTATGTGACAAAGGAAATTGCTCTTTTATCATTTTATAATTAGATTACTTGGATATATAAATGATAAAAGTCCTTATGATTAGTTTCAGATTAATAAGATATGAGACAATATTAATCCATGAAAGGTTAAATCATTAAATATCTCTAGTCGTAGTATTATCGAGACTGGACATCGATAATGCGGAATAGGCTAGTATCGCACTTGTGCGCGTTATGGAAGCTTAACGACATAGTTCTCATATATTTAAGTATTGGATACTTATGCAAGTGTGATAGGTGTTCTGTTTACTCATGGTACGGGAACAGCTTCGCTATGGATAGACCCATCGGAATCCCATTGGTAGTATGACTATGTGTCTATGTGAATCTGAATCAGGGTAGGTGTATTTGGTCTTAACATTAGACTTGCATCGCTAATACTTGCGACATTCAGTACGCTTTGGTTTTGGTCGTCCGGGGCTTTAACAGGTTCTGTGTACGCCTCTTCTGGGTTTACTGAGAATCGTAGTGTATTGGGTGTGGTCAAGAAGAAAGTATCACTTCAGTCATATGGAGATGATGATCACGTAGAATACGGAACTATTACTCTTAAGTACTGCAGTCATCGGGATAATATGACTAGGTCATGATTATATGATTAGAGAGATTAGTTGACAGTGATCCGATATATGCTTCGTACGGGGCAGACACAATTCTAGCATTAGGCCTAACATGTGACATCCGGTATTGGATCGTTATACGCAATACACTGTATACTACGCCTGATAAAGATTATATATTCCCTTGAAGAATATTTCTGGAGAATTGGGTAGGCACGGTGTTTTGCTAGAAGCCAACCATGTCTTGTAAATCGGTAAGAACGTGGTACCAGGTACGCACATGTTTGGATAGTCCGATGACCGTATTTACTGCCAACATATCCATGGATCTCTTGGGTCGCTTCCCGAAGATTCACCGATGAGATTTGACTCAAACAAAATTAATCTAGGATTAATTATGAGAGAGAAAATTAATCTGCGATTAATTACGCGGCAATAATTAATCTAGGATTAATTACCAAAGAGAAAATTAATCTGGGATTAATTGCGTCAAGAATTAATCTAGGATTAATTGCGTCAAGAATTAATCTAGTATTAATTCGACTAGAAGAGAGAACGCGATTAATTTGGAATTAATCGGTAAAATAAATTTAATAGTTAAATTAGATTTTTCTATTTAATTTATTTAATTGGGCTAAAATAATATATTAGATATATTAATTGAAATCAGATTTCAACAACGGAATTAAAATTGGATTTTAATTCAAGCAAACAAATTAATTTGGAATTAATTTGCGAGCGACTTTCGTAATAATTTTGCGATGCATTATTATTTAATTAAATTGGATTTAATTACGTCGCAACGAAAAATTCGTTTAATCGGATTAAATGAACCCGAGCCCGAAGTGTGTTGAACAAGCTCACTTGAATTTTAAATTTAAAGTTGGGCCCACCAACTTACATCAAATGTCTACACTAGTGATGGAAGTTGTTATTAGTTAAGAAAGCTTAGATTGCTTTTGACACACTCAAACTAATTTCAACACACAACCTTAATATATCAAAGTAGTCAACTTTGGAAGTTACACTTACTATTCACTCTCTCCTCCAATTTCTTGCCAAAAACTGTGACATGCTCTCTCCCTCCATGGATTTTTGTTGCAAAAATTCAAGCAAGCTAGCACTTAAGGAGACAAATGAGGTGATAGGGAAACTAATCCTAGAGTTTGGAATTCAACTTGAAAGCTTGGAGCTTCTATCTACATCCATGAAAAGTTTTGAAACTCATCCAATCAATGTAAGTTAATTCCCCAACTCACTTGATAATTCACACACGAATCACTCTTAGAGATCCTTGGCATGTTCTAGGAACACTAACAATGGTATCAGAGCATCCTAAGTTTGATTTGAAAATCTAGGGTTCATATACTTTAATTTGGGATTTTTGGCTTGGAGCTTGATTTGCCTAAATTGATGGTTGGGTTTATATTTGTATGATGTTGAATTGGATTTGTGAAATATTGATTAGATCAAAAATCCCCAAATTCTTAGCATGGCCGAATGTATGCCCTATGAACACTCATGGTAATTTTTTGATTTTAGACAATTGGATATGTTTAAAGCATGAAATAAATCTTGTATGTTGATTTAATTGGATTGAAATCAAATTGAGTATTATTTTGTGCCCTATTTCCGTGGAGTGTGAAGCATGTAATAGATTGATTTTGCTTCAATTTATGTTGGACATGAATTGGAAATGTTGAGCATGATTAAATTGGATTAATTAGTGTTTTGTAAACATTATATTAATTTATTAATTATGTTAATTGCACTTTAATTAAATTAATATGTAATTTGGAATGATGTGTTAATTTAATTTGTTGTAATTGGGCTTAATGGGCTTGGTTGGGCCAAGTTTGGTTTAGGACAATTGGGTTGGATCCAATTGGGCCTAAAACCATTTCCATAAAGTCCAAATATGACAATTGGGCCTTTAAACAATTTAATTGGGCCTAATGGGCCTAAATTGATTTTTGGCAAAAAGGGTGATTCCTTAATTGGGCCTTAGCATTTGGGTTTGATCCATATTGGCCAAAGCCCATGCCTAAAGAATTAATTAAAAGCCCATTGGACTTAAATTGAATAGTATTGGATACTAATTGGGCCTTTGAGACCCATAAAGATTAGATTTGGAATCCAAGTCTAAAAGGCACTATTAAAAGTGTAATTATTTAATTTGGAATTAAATTTGAATTAGTATTGAATATAAATTAAATTGGATTTAAAATTGTAGTTCGATATAATTCAAGAATATATACTTTGAGTATTTATTCTTAAACGAGTTGGACTCGCGCAAATCAAATCGTTGTTTGAACATTGGATGGTCATTAATTCAAAGATTAATTAATTAGATTAGATTGATTGAATAACATGCTTTGTGTGAATACTTGGATGTATATGTATGAATAATATATATCGGATGGATATTAGAAGGGTGAGGGCAATTTTGGAAATTGTTGTAATAAATTTAGAATTTATTAAATTGGACATGCATGTCCAGCCTATTATCTCTATTCTCTTTGTATTTCTCTTCTCACCAATTCCCCTCAATGTAAATGAGGTTTCTTTAGAAATATTATGTAATTGGGTAGAAGTAAGAATAATGCTAGCGGGAGAGAGGAAAGTGAGAGATTTGTTCTAGGAACAAATTTGTTATATATCCATCCGCATATCATTATTAATTTTATTTCGCGCCTTATTATGCTTTTAGAATGCATGCTTAAGGGTGTATGAGGAGACCTAATCAAAGATAATAAATTGGTTGCCAATTTACGCGAAAACCCTCATCAAATATTACGCGTTTTTCCTTCCATTGAGTGGTTCTCTCTCAAGATCCAAGATTGGCATTGGTTTGTTGGCCAAAGTCAAGATCAATGTCCATCGCGGATGTGTTTGAACCACGAAAGCTTTGTTCTATATCGCATGTCTTGGGCGGTTGTGACTTGTTGGCTAAAGTCAAGGTCACCTCTAGTTCATTGACGTGGATTACGAAGCTTTCCCACTGTCAATGGGTCCCGCTTAACTGGAATTATTAAGCTTGTTGAGCCAAAGCCAATGCTTAGTTGATTCAGAGGAAAAGGTTAGGAAATATATTGGATATATTTACATATATTGGATATATGTTTTGGACTTGGAGGTCCACCTACTAGATATAGGAATTGGATGAGATCCAATTGATCTTAGAGATCTACATAGTTAAGTTTCATACAACTTGTTGGCCAAAGTCAAGGTTGTGTGTTATTTAACGGGATCCTAGCCCACTAGGAACCTAGGTTTCTCGAGTACTCCACAGAGGGTTAGAGGCTCACCGAAAAATAGTGGGAGGCAAGTATTAAATTTGTAATTTTGTTTAAATACTTGCCAATACACGCTCTTTTATTTTAATTTATCGTTGTCATAAATATATTAGTTGGACTAATATTGAATATTGCTTTCTTTAAACAGTTGGACTGTATTCAAACAACTTCATTTGTAGTTAGTTATATAGTTGGACTATAGTAATCATTACATTTGAATGTAACTGATCATTTATAGTTGATTATATAGTTGAACTATAGTAATCATTTCATTTGATTGTACCCGAAATTATTGATTGGATAGTTGGACTATAACAATCAATATAGCTGAAAGATTAGCGTAAAAGAACATAATCCTAGGTGAAAATGTCTTTAACGGCGTAAATTTTCAGATTGGGAATTGAATCTCAAGATAATCCTGGAAGCCAAGAAATTACTCTATATAATAGAGAAACCTCTCGGGCCTGAGCCCGGAGTTGAGCAAATAGTAGAGCATGAGCTTTGGAAGACTCATTGTGATGATAACTTTAGTGCTCAATCTGTCATACTTGCCGCAATGACTCCTTAATTTCGTTGTCAGAACTAAGGATTAAATCCTTATACCATGATGTTGAAATTAAAGGATCTTCATAGATCTAACCTTAGATCTTAGAAGTATGAATTGCAAAAGAAGCTATTTCGCTCGCGCATGTCAGAGGGTACATCTGTCGAGCACTAGGTGTCACAGATGATTGCTGACATCGAACAGCTAAGGTTAGCTGGGCATTACCTACGAGGTCAAGACTTCCATAGATTTGATCTTATAGACTTGGTCATGATTATCCGATTATAGAGATTAGTTGCCAGTGATCCGATATATGCTTCGTACGGGGCAGACACAATTCCAGCCTCAGGCCTAGCATGTGACATCCGGTATTGGATCGTTATACGCAATACACTGTATACTATGCCTGATAAAGATTATATATTCTTTTAAATAATATTCTAGAGAATTGGGTAGGCACGGTGCTTTTCTAGAAGCCAACCATGTCTTGTAAATCGGTAAGAACATGGTACCGGTACACACGTGTTCGGATAGTCCTATGACCGTATTTACTGCCAACATATCCATGGATCTCTTGAGTCGCTTCCCAAAGATTCACCGATGAGATTTGACTCGAACAGAATTAATCTGGGATTAATTATGAGAGAGAAAATTAATCTGGGATTAATTACGGCAAGAATTAATCAGGGATTAATTACCAAAGAGAAAATTAATCTGGGATTAATTGCGTCAAGAATTAATCTGGGATTAATTCGACTAGAAGAGAGAACGCGATTAATTTGGAATTAATCGGCAACATAAATTTAATAGTTAAATTATATTTTTCTATTTAATTTATTTAATTGGGCTAAAATAATATATTAGATATATTAATTGAAATTGGATTTCAACAACTGAATTAAAATTGGATTTTGATTCAAGCAAACAAATTAATTTGGAATTAATTTGCGAGCGACTTTCGAAATTATTTAGCGATGCATTATTATTTAATTAAATTATTTTTAATTACGTCGCAATGGAAAATTCGTTTAATCGGATTAAACGAACCCGAGCCCGAAGTGTGTTGAACAAGCTCACTTGAATTTTGAATTTATAGTGGGGCCCACCAACTTACATCAAATGTCTACACTAGTGATGAAAGTTGTTATTAGTTGAGAAAAAGCTTAGATTGCTTTTGACACACTCAAACTAAGTTCAACACACAACCTTAATATATAAAAATAGTCAACTTTGGAAGTTACAATTACTATTCACTATCTCCTCCAATTTCTTGCCAAAAACTGTGACATGCTCTCTCCCTCCATGGATTTTTGTTGCAAAAATTCAAGCAAGCTAGCACTTAAGAAGACAAATGAGGTGATAGGGAAACTAATCCTTGAGTTTGGAATTCAACTTGAAAGCTTGGAGCTTCCATCTATATCCATGAAAAGTTTTGAAACTCATCCAATCAATGTAAGTTAATTCCGCAACTCACTTGATAATTCACACACGAATCACTCTTAGAAATCCTTGGCATGTTCTAGGAACACTAACACCGACCATATAGGCGGTATCCTGATTAAGTCAGATTTAACTAATTCCAACCGACCATATAGGCGGTAACCCATTAAGTCAGATTAAAATCAATTTAATTAAGTCCAACCGACCAATAAGGCGGTATCCAATTAAGTCAGGTTTTTAGATAATCTATATATTATAATTGAGGGAGATTAATCTAAATTATAAAAGTAAAAAGCTTCACCATACCCCAGCAGTAAATTAACTAGTGAACATAAAAGAAATAAAAATTAAATAAATAAAATAAATTACTGAAAGTAAAAGTGCATAATTCAAAGTGCTGAAAGTAAAAGTGCATAAAATAAATTACTGAAAGTAAAAGTGCATAATTAAAAGTGCTGAAAGTAAATAAATAAAGAAAAATGTTTAAATTAAATTACAAAAACTTAAACAAACAAGATACAATCCTTAGTCCCTTATTAGGAACTCTAGGAAGGTATGAAAATTCAAATGAAATTCGGCTGAATTTATACGCACCAATAGGTCTGGCGCATCGCGACGTATAACCCTTGCGCGTCGCGACGCGCCGTTAATTGCAGCGAAAAATCCGGAGATGGTGACACGTGTCCGGCGGCTATCGGCAGCTAAATTATTGTGTTGACGTGGTGATGACGTGGCGATGTCGATTGTCGACAGCATGTGATGATGACACGTGTCCGGCGCACGTTAGCAAATTCGACGCACGTTAGCATGACACATTTTAGCAGATTATGTGCACATTAGTACTGTGTATTTTAGCAGGATCTGGTGCACGTTAGCGGTCGCGACGCAGAAATACTTCGAGTCGCAACGCCCAAAAGACAATTTTACCCTTTTTGTCTGTTTTCTCTGTTTTTGCCCTGATTTGATTCCAGTGAGTTCCAAACCTTTATTTATTTGCAAAATAACACAAAAAACATAAAAACATTCACAAAACTAAAGAAACTATACAAAATATTAGGTCCAATGAGTGGGAAATAGTGATACATTTACCACTCATCAAACATACACTTAAACAATGACATGAGAAATTTTAAAAAGAAATATTTTCAAGTGGATTCAAAATCAATGAGTGTGATAAGTGTGTATACACTAAATCAACTTTGTGTGTCTCTATGTAGACGATATGATGATAATTACAAGTAATGATGAGATGATCCAGTCTATGAATAAAACTTTGATCGGAAAATTTGATATGAAAGATTTAGGAGTGACTGATGTGATTCTCTAAATTAAAATTTCTAAAACATCACAGGGATACATATTATCTCAAGCTCATTATATTGAGAAAATACTTGAGAAATATATTAAATGAGATCTAAACGTGGCTTGAACTTTTATAAACCTAACTCTTCATTTATCAGAGAATACAGATTTGAGGGTATGATAATTAGAGTATTCGAGAATCATCGGAAGTCTGATATATCTCATGAATTATACACGACCAATTATCACTCAAGCCGTAAATAGGCTTAGTAGATATACGAACAATTCAGGACATAATCACTGGAAAGTAATAATAAGAGTTTTGAAGTATCTAAGATAAACTTCAAAATATAGTCTGCATTATATGAGATATCTTGCAGTTCTAGAGGGATACACTGATGCCAACTAGATATCTGATACAGTAGATTCTGAATCCACGAGTGGATTTATTTTCACACTTGAAGGTGTAGTTGTGTAATGGAAATCCTCAAGGCAAACATGTATTCCCTGGTCTTCCATGAAGTTTAAGTTTATAGTGTTGGGGCAGTTGTGGGACCCTTAGGGTCAAATCGGTGCCCCTCGCAGCGAAAATGGATCTAACCTATGTTAATTGAGAATGAGTGTATTTTTAAATATTGTAATGAAATCCTATATTCCATTACGAGTGTATAGGAAAAAATCGGGGTCAAATTAGAGTATGGAGAGAAAGCGCACCGTCCAGCCATGTGTGCACATGCGCGCAAGTATCACGCAAATGAAGAGGCATGCTATTGGCAACAACAGGTATTAGCATGTAGCATATGCTGCTGCAAACTACTTGCGTAGCATGCTATGTGTCACAAGCCGAGTTTGGCAAAAAAACGGGCTCGTGTGACTCTTATTGAGAGACACACCCCATGTATGTTAGATTTCCTAAAGCATAGGGAACTCAAATTCATGTTTTTGATGTCTACATACTCATATAGCGATAAGTTATGGAAGTTGATAAACAATCTCAAAGCATACATACGTCGGCCCGCACTACATCGGCACCCGGTGAATAAACAACACAACCAGATATAAAAATATGGTATTTTATCAAGAACTTGATCATTACAATACACTATTGTGCAAGCAAAATCTAAGGGCGAGAGCGTTAACGGCTAAATCCCCTAGATCATCGAAGCCCCCTTGGCCACCCTAAGGCTTACCTAGGCTCCCCCTCTTAAAGAGCTTTTAAAGACATTGCACAAGATTCAACAGTCTACAAACCTATCGCTTGAGTGGTCACACCCCCTCTAAAATATAAATTACGAGGATTTTCTGAGAAATCTTCCAGTGAGTCAATAAACCATAATATAAGTGACTTTGGTTTAAAATTTCATCTCTGGACGAGCTCATCTTGATGGCTTTCTACAACACCCCCACTTTTACGGCAAAGTGCACAATAAGGGTTAAAAGTGGGCACACTACAAGAATCTCCAGGAAAATCTCAAAATCAAACTCCACATCATAAATTTCCCAATACATGTGACCATAAGCTTTACTCATGACCTTGGTCCAACTCGGTCTGGCGCCCCAGAACATAAGTTCCTTCACAATGCTACAAAACTAGGCTAGCGGTAAGCCAACATATTTCTAAATCTCTCGGCAAACTCCAGAATGAGACCTCATAGAGAAAATTTCCCCAATACAAGGGCCCATGAGAGATATATTTGACCTCGAATGAGTTTGATCTGCTGTCCTGAAATATGAGCTCCTTTACAAAGTGGCAGAACATGCTAACCTTAAACTGGGACCATGAGATTCTCTCCCACTTCATTCATCGGCGTCCTCGATGATGGCATAACTTGAGAGTTAGGATCTAAAAATTGAAACTCCTAGCCATACAGATTGGATTAGGATTGGAAGTCTTTCATCCTTAACATCAGGGAAATGGACTCAGTTCCTTTAACAAACGCAACCTAATTAATGGTTGAACCCATCATGAGCTATCAAAGGCTAATAAAGCTGTGATAAAAGGACTGTGAGCAAATAAATGGTGGAGATCGAAAATCACCATGTCTTGTAATTAATCATGAGGGCATTGCTTATTTCTCTGATGAGACGTCTTTGTTTATTTCATGTCGTTTTTTTTCTTTGCAGTCATTACACACTGTTTTCATGCTCAAATAATATTTGATCATGAATCTCTTTCTATTCTTCTAAATAAGACACACGAAGAAGACATTGCAATAGCATTCATACGCCAATGAATGAAATTAAATGTATGAGTTAGCAATATTATATAAATTTTATAGTGAATTGGGCACACGATATCGAAACATAGCAATATCATATATGCTCTCACATATGAGTTTTTATTTCTGATATAATAGTTCAAATTAGGCATTTAGGCACAAGTTTCACTTCTAGTTGAATTCTCCATCTTCCAGTTGGTCACTGCTATCGTGTGTCTGCCTCATTAAAACCTTACCGGTAAAATCCAGATGGGACAAAACCAAGGCGGAGGAAAAAAAAGTACTTCCCACGCTGACCAAGACAATAAAAGCTTGATTTGGTCAGATAGCATTTTCCGGACATGTTTGGACTCATATGATTTCTGCACATGTTTAGATAAACAACTCCACACGCTAATCATGCAGCTTCTAAGACTCACTCTAGCATTATATGTGAAGCAAATCCCCACTTCGTGTCCAATCTCAGTCGCAGCTCCATACAAGCTCTCGTGCATGAGTGTTTTCAATTTCGGTCACTACTTCATACACGTTTTTATGTGGGAGTTTTCATTTCTGATTCATTCCATCAAAGACGCCATACACGCGTACATGAATAAGTTTCATTTCGTTAAAGCGACAAGGGTCTCACTTGCTTTAGGTTATGAATATATCGTTTATTCTATTCACCATGTCCCCATGCCTACCTCTTCACCTAAAGGAATTTGGCACGGCCCACCGGGTCTCTCGAAGATGAACACATACGACTAATTAGCCTATGGTGGAGCTAATTTCTAATTAGTTCCCCTCTAGGATAACATAGTTGCTCTAACATCACTAGCAACTACCTCATTCTCACAATCAATTCAGGGTCATTTGCTCTGTCATGAGCTTTTCAATTGTCTCGATACTCATTTTTGTAGGTAAAGTTGTTTCCATCTCGCATTACAATCCATTCATGCGACCACTCTAAGTCATTTCATATTATTATTCTTAGGCGCCAAGCCAAGACATCTTATTCCACGGGTGTTCTCCATCCCACTCTAAAACTCTTGCCAACGCTACATTAACTCCTAAGGTCGTTATATGAGACATTCTTTGATTTTAGATCACTTTCTTGAAGCAATCGTTGTTTTCAAACCCAATCCAAAATCAAAATCACATATTTCGACCATTATCAGTGTAACTGGTATTCAAAATCTCATTAAGACTACTCGTAGTCACGTTATGCCACTAGCATACTCCAAAACACATTGTATCCGGGTGTTTTCTTTCGAAACCACACTCATATCTCTCCCAGTTGCTACTCGCGTACAACCATTGTATAAAGTTTTAAACTTTCGTAAGGCACTATGCCTTTACGTGCAGCTTGTTGCAATACCAACTCATGAGGCACTCTGTCTTTACGTGTAGCTCGTTATATTACCGATAACATGTCGGCCTATGTTTTCCCCACAATCATTTCATAACTAACATGATGGTTATCATATTCTGTAAGGGTCTTTGGAGATACCTGAGCCATTTCAGGCTCGCTCCCCCACTTTTACTTTGGCCCATTCCAAGCCATTGCGTATTTGTTGGCATTTCCACTCACATGATTCCAAAAAACTCGTTACCCATAACCTTACAAAGGCTTTGTTCGTCAAGACATTTCCAAACTAATCATACAGATTATCGGGTCCTCACCTGGTTCATATCATTGCCTCGCATAATAGGGCTTACTCATCTCGATTTTCCATCAAGTCTTAGCATCTAGATGTCATAGGAGAAGGATTTCATGCCCTTTTGAACCACTTAGAACTTCAATAAACTCCACACCGGGTTTTCATGAACAAGTATATCCATGCCAACGTCATTTCGGTACCCTCATTATACTTCCCGCACCTTGCAAATATCTCTCACACCTTCACGGCACATAAATCGATTGCTTGTCTCACGTAGATAAGTTTCACATCCATTTCGGGTCTCTCCAAGACATTTTGGCTACACCCGAGCTAACCGCATATATAAACAGTACTTCTCATATGCTCGTACATTGTCCATCACCATTCCATAATATTATGGGCTTTACACTTTCTCGCGTGTGCCATCGAGTCATCTTGCGGCTTCCTCTCGAGCAGTTGCACTACCAAGACTTCATACTAGACTTATAACGTTAACTTCCCATCTATAACATCTGCTCATATTTATAGACATTTCCCGTGCCCAACCTAGGGCTCTAATACCAACTGTCATGGTTCGACTTTTCCTGTAGCAAAAAGCGGGCTCGTGCGTCACTTACCAAGGGACTCGCCCATTGTAAGTTAGCATTCTTATAGCATAGATAACTCAAATTCATGATTTGATGTCTACATACTCATATAACGGTAATTTACAGTAGTTGATAAATAATCTCAAAGCATGCGCACGCCGGCCCACACTACATTAGGTCTTAGTCAATAAATAGCACAACCTGATATAAAAATATGGTATTTTATTAAGAATTTAATCATTACAATACAACATTGTACAAGAAACATCTAAGGGCGAGAGGGTCCATGACTAAAGCCCCTAGATCATCGAAGCCCACTTGGACACCCCAAGGCTCACATAGGCTTCCCCTCTAAAGAGCTTTTAATGATATTGCACAAATTTCAACAGTATACACACATAGCGCTTGAGTAGTCACACCCCCTCGAAAATCTAAATTACGAGGAGTTTATTAGAACTCTTTCAGTGAGTCAATAAGCCATAATATAAGTGACTTTTGGTTAAAATTTCATCTTTGGATGAACTCATCTTGATGACTTTCTACAACACCCATACTTTTACGGCAAAGTGCATGATAAAGGCCAAAAGTGGGTACACTGCAAGAATACCCATCAAATCTCAAAATCAGACTCCATGACGGAAATTTTCCCAGTACATGTGACCTTAAGCTTCCATCATGACCTTGGCCCAACTCGGTCTAGCGGCCCAGAACATAAGTTCCTTCACAATGCTGCAAAACTAGGCTAACGGCTAGCAGCAAGCGAGCATGTTTCTAAATCTCTCGGCAAACTTTAGAATGAGACCTCAATGGCAGAATTTCCCCAGTACAAGGGCCCATGAGAGAGATATTTGACCCAGAGCGAGCTTCATCTGGTATTCTGAAACCTGAGCTCCTTTACAAAATGGAAGAACATGTTAGCCTTAAACTTGGACCGTGACACTACGCATGCTGCATTGCAAAGCAGCAGCTGCTACTTACCATTTGTTTTAAAAAAAATCCTTAAACATCTTTAAAATCACCTAAAATAAATTTAACTTCAAAATCAACATTAACACATGTTATATAACAAACGTATATATTATCTAAATATATACGTATTTGTTTTAATTAAAACACAAAGCAAAATATAATCCCACAATGAAGTGACTTATTAACAATTCTAGGTCACTCAAAGATGGTCAAGTGATTCTAGAATGGTAGTCATAGCTCCAAGCTTTCATCTAGAGTTCCAAACTCTATTTTTATATTTATGTCCAACATAAATATTTTGACTCAATCACAAGCATATTGTGTTTATGCTTCCAAAATATTCATACACAATTCATTATCCTAATTTCAACTTCACGCTATGTTATTATGTATTCAATACATAATAAATCGCTATATGTTTCACTAATGATAACTCACTAATGAAAACATAGCTTTATAGAAGATCAAACTTACCTAGTATGCTTGATTCCAAGATCCAATATTCTTCTCCTTGTTGAAAAATGTAGAGAACTTTCAAAGCTTCTCTACATACTTTGAAAAATATAGAGAACTTCGAAAATTTCTCTAAACACCTCTTTTACTTAGGCTAATTGACCGGCGTTTTCACACGCGTATAACGCAAGCGCATGTATCGTTCAAGTAGTATAAAAAGTATTGATCCCACGAGGACTTAATACTTAAGCTATTAATTTAGGAAGCCAAATGTTTACAAGTATCTAACGGATTGGTTGTTTTGATTGGATGGCGACTTTAAACTTAAAACATAAAATAAAATTGTGCAAAAGCAAATTGAGGAAAATTCAATATTATTAAACTATCCAGGGTTGTGAATCTTTCCAATTGTTGGACAATTATGACCCATATCATCACTATTTGTACAGAACATGGTGTTGTTGCACAAATAAACTATGTGACAAAGGAAATTGCTCTTTTATCATTTGTAATTAGATTACCAAGATATATAAATGATAAAAGTCCATATGATTAGTACCAGATTAATAAGATATGAGACACTATTAATCCACGAAGGTTTAATCATTAAATATCTCTAGTCGTAGTATTATCGAAACTGGACATCGATAATGCGGAATAGACTAGTATTACACTTGTGCGTGTTATGGAAGCGTAACAACATAGTTCTCATATATTTAAGTATTGGATATTTATGCAAGTGTGATAGGAGGTTGTGTTTGCCGATGGTACAGAAACAGCTTCGCTCTGGATAGACCCATCGGAATCCCATTGGTAATATGACTATGTGTCTATGAGAATCCAATTCAGGGTAGGTGTATTTGGTCTTAACCTGAGACTTGCATCGCTAATACTTGCGACAATCAATACGCTTTGGTTTTGGTCGTCTAGGACTTTAACAGGTTCTGTGTACCCCTCTTCTAGGTTTATTGAGAATCATAGTGTATTGGGTGTGATGTCAAGAATGAAGTATCACTTCAGTAATATGGAGATGATGATCACGCAGGGATACAGAACTGGTTCTCTATTATGTTGCAACTATCGGGATAATATGACAAGGTCATGATTATCCGATTATAGAGACTAGTTGCTTATGATCCGATATATGCTTCATACTGAGCAAATACTATTCCAGTCTCATACCTTGCATGTGACATCTGATACTGGATCACAATACGTAATACTACATATACTACACCTCTTATAGATTATATATTCCTTAAAGAATATTTCTGGAGAATTGGGTAGGCACGGCGCTTTGCTAGAAGCCAACCATGTCTTGTAAATCGGTAATAACGTGGTACTGGGTACGCACGTGTTCGGATAGTCCGACGAATGGATTTACTGCCAACGTATCCATGGATCTCATGGGTCGCTTCCCGAAGATTCACCGATGACGTATGACTCGAACAAAATTTTGAGTAATTCAAAGAGTTTCGACACGAAGTATAAAAACAGACAGGCAAGAGTATTAAAACATCACTAATTGACCATGATGGAAATACTTAAGCTATAAGTTTTTTGACTATATGAAAGAGTATGGTATTCTTTCATAGTGGACTCCTCCAGGAACACCTCAATTGACGGTGTGTCCGATAAGAGAAACCGAACTGTGTTGGACATGGTAAAGTTAATGATGAGTCGCTCTGAGCTACCAATTTCCTTCTGAGGATACACATTAAACAGTGCAATACTAATTTTGAATAAGGTCCCATTAAAATCTGTTAGACAAACTTTATTTTAGATATGAACAGGAAAGAAACTGGGTTTTCTCATTCCTGATGATTTGGGAATGCTGGGCATATATTTGGATGATCCCAAACTAGAACCCAAATCGGATAAGTGTCTAATTTATGGGTTGTCCTAGGGAAACCAAAGTATAGTACTTATACAACTCACAAGAGAACACTGTAATTGTTGCTCTCCATGCGGTTTTCCTAAGAGGAACACCTATATGCAGTGGTAAGTGGGAGGAAAGTAAAACTCGATGAAAATCGGAGTAATACTGTTCCAGGCATCGATTCCTTAACGGAACACAAACAGTTCATCAGGGATGAAATTGTACCACAATCTTCGAATACACAAGAACCGCGTAAGTCAGAGAGAGTCAGAAAATAACCTGGGAGGTATGGATTTCTGATCTCACCTCATAAAGATGTCAATCTTATTGAGAAGGCGAACCGACTACGTATGAGGAAGTGATACAAGGTATCGACTCATTTTATGGCAAAGTGCCATGAAGTCCGAAATGGATTCCATGTATACCAACTAAGTTTGGACACTGGTTGATGTACCAGAAGGCATTGTGCCTATTGGTACTATATGAGTCTTTAAGGAAGACATATATGGATGGCAACATGAAATGCACATAGCTAGGCTTGTACAGAAAGGGTATCGTCAATGACATAGTGTCAACTACGACGAAACTTTTTCACATGTTGCCATGATTAAATCCATTCGGATAATGCTTGCTATACCTGCATATTTCATTTATGAAATATGGCAGATGGACGTCAAAATCACTTTCCTTAACGGAAACCTTTTGGAGGATGTTTAAAACATCTTGACGGTTTTTTCGTACCAAAACAAGCAAAAAAGGTTTGCAAGTTAAATCGATCCATTTATGGATTAAAGCAAACATTGCGTTCTTGGAACTAACGTTTTGATAAGATCATAATAGTATATGGTTTAATTCAAAACGGTAAATATTCCTGTGTATATAAAAAGGTTAGTGGGAGCGCACTGATAATGATTGTCTTATATAATGATGACATATCATTTCTTGGAAATGAAATTCCCATAATACAATCGGTGAAAGCTTGGCTTTCATTAAAATTCTCCATGGAATACTTGGGAGATGCAACCTTTATTCTAGGAATAAGGATCTACTGGGATAAATCTAAAATTTTTTGACCCTCTCCGAGAACTCGTACATTAAAAATATGAACGCGACCTGGTGTCTCATATGTTTTGAGCATATGGAGTCACAATCAGGCCAATCCAGGTAATGGTCACTGGATTGATCTTAAGAACATCCTTAAGTATCTTAGACGAACTAAGGATACCTTCTTAAGTCATGGAGAAGGAGAACTTGAAGTGACTGGGTTCACCGTTGCAAGTTTCCAAATCAACAAAAATGACTGTAAGTCATAATAAGGGTACTACATGTTAGGGTTGGTGCTCTGAGCTCCAATCCGGATCGTATTTATGTCTGATTCATGAATACGAGCAATACTTTTTTCCATAATATTACTAATTTAATGGAAGCACCTCTTGTCTTTTATATACGTATTCGATCTAATTTCGATTAGATTGAAACTAAATTTAGTTTAGTGATATGTATATATATTAGAGAAATACCCTCGGATTTAAAACGTAATTCACAATTACAACATAGTTTGTAATTGATATTGGGAAGTGTCACTATAAGTTATATATCCTTAAATTAAGTTCCTGGTCAAGATTTACTGACACGGGTCGGTTAGTAAAATCCGTTGAGACTAGTACATGTCGTATAACGGACTTGGTCCGATGGTTTATCCCAATGAACCATGAGTCTTGGGAGACTCGTATAGACGTGTAGGTGTTTATTTGATAAACACTTAATGACTCACCGAAGATTTCCTAATAGATGGTACACCAATGTCAATAGGAATCTTCTCGGGTTGAGTAGCATAGTGATCCTTTGACTTGAGATACCACTGTGGATATATGAGTTATCCTCCACACTTAGATGGCAGTCACGTCACCAAATTTATTTAGATCAGACCTCCTCCTGTTCGTTGGGTGTGGACTCATGCTCATTATATCCTGTGTGTATCAAGATAGGATCTGTCTGTCCTGTTTATAGGGCATAGGTAGTCCATTATATGATTAGCAATCTATTAAATCTATGGCCATAGTATACTTCGGAAATGAGTTCCGAATGTTATTTAGAGATTGCTAATTGATGCGTCGACGAGATTATTCTTATAGAGATTTGACGTTTTCATCTATATCTCGGGGATAATTCGGATACCTGTGATGGAGGGATTATACGTATGCAGTGACCTCGACCTGTATGATTCAGTGAGTTTATATGTGGTCGTCATCTTTACGGATGAGTAAATTGTGGACACGAAATTGGATTTCGTGACGGATATGTCTGAATCTATAGAGTCTCACTAATGAAATATACTCGTAGAGCACTAGGGCAACTGTTATGAATAATACTGATTATTTATAACTCGTTTAACGGTTAAACGAAAAATACATGCAATCGGGACCTGATCGTCATTCCTGAATTAATGTGTATTTGTATTTAATATTTGATATTATTCAATACACATTAATTAATATCAAATTGTGATATTTAACATATATCATTAATATATGTATTTGAGATATTTAATGTAAATATAATACATATATTTGAGATATTTATATTTATTATATTAATTATTTAATTGTTAAATAATTAAATAATTAATATTAAAAATATCTTTGTAATGATTTATGCTTTATTAAAGTTGGAAATGGCTTGATACCATTGGCACACATTTTGATTTACTTTATTAAAGTTAAAGTGTTAACTTTATTAACTAAAATGTGCACTAATGAAAATTGAAAACAAAAAATCAATAATTGTTATTATTTTATTGTCAATTTCGGTCATGAGGGAATTAATTAACAAAATTGTTTTGTTTTTCATTTTCCATCACTTACACAAGTTTTACAAATATTTACAAAAAAAAAGTTTGAGAGAAAAGTGAAGGAAAAATGGAAAAACTCAATCAAAGCTTAGAATTTGTAAGTTTTTCTTAACTTTCTTCAACTAAGAAATTATTTCCATGTATCTAGGCTTCAGTTTGTGATGCTTAGAATTTTCTCTACTCTTTTATGTATGTAATTACATGGTTGTAAACTTGTTGGAAAGATGTTGCATGTGTGGATGAACAAAGTATGCTTATAAATGGTTATTAAGCATTCTTTTGATTAATTAGTAATCATGTTGCCATTCTAGAGTTGCTTAGCCATTCATAAATGACCTAAAATTTTTCTTGAGTTGTTTCATGATGGTGAGACTTGATTGGTGTGGTATTGGATTTATTAAAGTGTTGAATTTTATCAGTTTAGTGTAAATTGCCAATTTGAGTAATTTATGAAATTAGGGTTCTTAACCCACTCAAATTTTGGGCTTTTCATATATATGTTATAATTTGATGTATATTTTTGTGTGCGTCAAATTTGGGATTGATTGGATTTGATCTTGATGTGTTTTGAACAAATTGGGCCAAATTGCAATTATAAACGTTCTGGGCTGTTTTCGTAATTCTGCAAAATTACTGGGCAGTTTGCGCAAATCTTAAAAAGTTTCTGGTTTTGTTGCAAAATTGTAAAAATTATTTTGGGATTGATTTTGATTCAATTAAATATGTAATTGACATATTTAAAACTAAATGATTAAATTACAAACTTTTGAGGTCTTATTGCAATTAATGATAAATCTGATTTTTCTAATAAAAAATCAGTTTTTTATTTATTGAGTAATTAGAATAAATTATTTTATTTTAATTGCCAAAGAAAAATATTTATAGGAAATTATTTCGGAGTGAAAATACGCGAAAATGGTGAAAAGCAGCGTTACTGGATAACGGCAGCCCAAACAGCGAACTGGTCACTGTTCGGGCAGCCTACGTATTGTCCAAATGTTTTAGGGGCTGACCTGGGCAGTCCCCATTAGCATTGGTTGGTCGGTTCGGTCGAAAACGCGTTTTATGCTATTTTGTGAAAAACGTTTTCGTAAAAGATTCGCTGTATTTCAACATTATTTATATCGTTATATGATATCGAATAAATATGTTCATGTGAAATATGAATGAATTATTAATATTGGATATTAAATAATTTATTCGTAAGTTTAAAAATTTTAAACTACGATTTCACCCGAACCGCGCTCCTTCCGCTGCGCCTCTCTGTTTAGACCCCACAAAAATGGTATCCGAGCGAGTCTGATCCTGGACGCCCGATATCAATAGCCCTTAAAATTCAATGTTTAGTTTAATCATTAATTTATACATGCATGTGTTTATTTAATTTGATTAAATAAAGTAAAAGCATCTTTTGTTGGAAAATACCTGATTTAAATAAGGTTTTAAGAAAGTGACTAGTTAGGAATACTTGTTTCTTCGTCCGCCTTGTCAATACGAGTATGTATGTTTCATGATGTTAGCTATGGCTGTAACGTGTCAAAGCTGTGCAGTTATAGTTGAAGGTAGTTCATTTGCGCCTGTAAACTTATATGATAAGAGACAAATTCAAGTGAAAATGGAAATCCTAAACGTGCCAAAGCTGTCAGGACTACATCGGTAGCTTGAGTTTGTCATTGACAAGTTTAACCTTGATACGCCTCCTTGTGAACATGCCAAAGCTGTCATAACAAGAAACGATCAGGACCGAACCTAGGAGTCACAGTGAGTGTGATTGACAATGAGTTGTCTACCTAATGAATATACGTAGGCGAGAACGTGCCAAAGTTGTGAGTCGAAATATATTCATGGGGTCCACTTCCCATTATGGAATTCAATTTAATTATTGAATTCTCGTTTCCGTTGGGGATTACGGTATTACGTAAAGTAGTGGGAGGCACTGCTAAGTTAAAAATCCTTAACTTATGTGGTGTGTAATATTATGTAAATTGTCGCTCATGTTGTTCCTTATTCTATTTGTTTGATAGAATTAAACTTTTATCCACTGCATGCATATTATATATATATATTTTCTGACTTTAATTATGGTTGCAGATTTCTAGAATAGGTTCTAGATAAGAATATATATTGATATAATCCTTCTAGACAGAATAGTTTCTTATGTAGTAAAGATTGACATGAATTGGTTCACGTCTCGAGATTCTTCACTGGCATTAAGAAAACCCCATTAGATATTTGTTTATCTAATAATGACGTTTCTTGGCTTTAGTGACATTCAGAGGTCATATGTCAGACACTATTTGTTTTTCGATTATTTGCAAATGTTGTAAATAATTTGAAAGTAAATAATAAAGCTAAAGAAAGAATATGTGTATAGTTGTGTATAGAAAATATTGATTTTCATAATACGACCACTGTAGATATTGGATATCAGATCTCCCGTCTAGTTATTTAAAATATAGTTGAATGATTGTTTCGATATTTGATATCAGAACTTGCGACTATTTGATAGTTACTGGTTCTTTGTAAACAGTTGTTACATATTTTAAAACCACTAGTAGTGTCATTAACGAATAGATAAACATTAAGAAAAATATTCGGTTAAGTAAATAACTTAGAACATTATTTTATGAGATTTTATCACTTAAGTATTGGATGCTTATTCCATATGGTGAAGGATGGTCTAATATGAGATCACTCCACATATCCTTATTCATTTAACGAATATTGTATTCAGGAAAGTGACTAAATCTCATTTAACCAATGACTGTCATTAGACCAGAAAATTTATTAAATTGATACATTGGATGTATGTAATTTAATGAATTGAAAATTGCTTAAGGTAGTTTTCTTTACTTTCGTGACTTAGTTACGTGTTTCTGATGAAACGCAGATAGAATATTTTGACTTGTTCAAATATTCGATCTAAAAGTTTTGAAAATTGTATTTTTAAAATTCATCGTGAATCTTTGAATTGTTCAAAGATGTTTGATACGATCAAACATATGAATTTATGGAAATTAGTTCTAAGGTTATTCGAAGAATATAATTCTTATATCAATATTATTCTTCCACGATTCGATATTGATGGAATTGATTGATGGAAGAAATTGAATCTTATATGATTTGATTCGTTTGATATTGAGAGTTACCGAATTAATTTCAATACTCTTGGGGTTATGATCCAGTAACACTAATTCATCATTTTAATTAATGTTCCATTAGTTTCTACAGTTACGTATATGATATGTATTAGTAGAAAATTCGAATCTTGAAATGTTTGAGATTTGAATCTATCTTTTGAATAATGGTTGTATAATTGATATTACTTGCACCTCAGAGGTACGAGTAGAAGTTTATCATTTAGTTTATTTAATAGAATATTGCATTATATTTGATAGAATATCTTTTCTACGATCTCGAGTAATAAAATTGTTTATTACTTAGTGTGTAACATTGGATGTTAACTATTGTAGAAAAGACTTGACTTATTAAAGTCAAATAAGGTGATAAACTGTAAATGGAACTACATATTTAATAAGATGAAAATACCCTTTTATTACTTCCATATAAGTGCTCTAAGATGTCAGAATCATTAGCAAGGTATTTGATACTTAATGATTTTGTTATTTTCTTATCGAAGAAAATTATCCTATAACTTATAGTGGAAACGATATTTGTTATCGATTCCGGAATTTAGCATTAGACCATAGATCTAAGATTGTTCATAGCTTACTACGATCAAGTTTGGAATTTGATTGAGCTTTTATTATGAATCGTTCATAAAATGTATAAATGGTTTACGCAGCAAAAGCACAATGAGCTTATTAAAGGTTTGACCTTTATAGTATAACAGTGAGAAAAGTTATACTCAGCAATCTATTATAGATTCTGAGGAAACTTGTCTCTAGTCGCACTGATTGAACAATTTAGGATCCGATGGTTAATAATGATATTAAATTGTACATTTTAGCTAAAGAATACAAAGTGCGTTTCTGAATGGTTTCTTCAGATAAGAGATCCATTGTGAGTTCTTAGTTTGAAGAATTCATTTTGGAATGGCCCTGGAGTTTGTATTATGCTAATATTACAATTTAGAATATTAGCTTATAGAGCCTATTGTAGACTCATATGAGCTTTCTGGAAATTTGTGTTTTCTAATTTTGATATTAGTCAGATTGTCTGATTTTATCAAAGCATAAAGAATATATATGGGATTGAAGGGTTAGTGGGAGCGTACATATTTCTTTCTAGTATTTTACATCATAATGACATTGTCATTATTAATGTAATAATGGGATGTTTATGAGGTAAAAAGGTTTACCTCAGTCTTATTTTCTCATTTAAAGCAGTGTGAGTAGTCTCTATTATATTTGATATAAAGTTTAATATAAGATATAAAACTAAGAGACTTGTGAGATGCTCCTGGATGCAACAAGACTATCTGTATGACAGTTAGTATAACTGTTTGACAGTTAGTGTGTGTCTTATGTATAATATTCATCTTTCATAAATGATGATTCCTTTTTCGAAAGAGATATTGATTAGAATATCTAATCAACCTTATGCATCATAGGATGATGGCATAATGAATACTATATTGAGTGTGATTAGAGATATCAATTTAATCGTAATTGTTACGAGTTATTTTGATATCTTCTAGATCATAAGATGAGTCTTGAACATGTTCTTTATTATCTTTGAGATATTAAGAACAAGTTTCTAATTAATGGAGAATAAATCCGAACAACCATTAGGGTTAGATTAGTTTTGAGTCTAATTATGACGTTAGACAGTCTACGTCATAAAGAGTCAGAAAAGATGCAGGGGGAGTGTCACAGATGATTCCACTACAAGAGTGGAGTTAGTTGTAACTTATGAAGTATTGACTTATGAAGTTGCATAGTGACCTCGAAGATTAGAAGTTTGTTATTAGTATTGTGTTTGCGGTTGTCTACAAAGTATTTTGGATTTGATCCATAAATACTTAGACAATTTAGTAGCTGAAGCACAATGTTGATATGGCATCTGAGTCATATTTCTGTAGAACTTAGTTTCTACAAAAATATGAATGATGCTTGCTAAGGAAAATGATTGTGTTTGTTGGACAAACTCAATATGTCATAGCGGGCTTACTTGTTGTTACCTACCTCTTGAGCGCTAGGTGAGTTCTTGAGGGCCATGAGTATGTGATTCACATTAGGATGTGTATATGATACCATGGATTGGCATTAGAGCAAGTGGGAGAAATTGTTAGGGTTGGTGCTCTAAGCTCCAATCCGGATCGTATTTATGTCCGATTTATGAATATAAGCAATACATTTTTCCATAATATTACTAATTTAATGGAAGCACCTCTTGTCTTTTATATACTTATTCGATCTAATTTCGATTAGATTGAAACTAAATTTAGTTTAGTGATATGTATATATATTAGACAAAGACCCAAGGATTTACAACGTAGTGCGCAGTTACAACATAGTTTGTAATTGACATTGGTAAGTGTCACTATAAGTTGTATATCCTTAAATTAAGTTCCTGGTCAAGATTTGCTGACACGGGTCGGTTAGTAAAATTCGTTGAGACTAGTACATGTCGTATAACGGACTTGGTCCGATGGTTTATCCCAATGAACCATGAGTCTTGGGAGACTCGTATAGACGTGTAGGTGTTTATTTGATAAACACTGAACGACTCACCGAAGATTTCCTAATAGATGGTACACCAATGTCAATAGGAATCTTCTCGGGTTGAGTAGCATAGTGATCCTTTGACTTGAGATACCACTGTGGATATATGAGTTATCCTCCACACTTAGATGGCAGTCACGTCACCGATCTATTTAGATCAGACCTCCGCATGTTCGTTGGGTGTGGACTCATGCTCATTATATCCTGTGTGTATCAAGATAGGATATGTCAGTCCTGTTTATAGGGCATAGGTAGTCCATTATATGATTAGCAATCTATTAAATCTATGGCCATAGTATACTTCGGAAATGAGTTCCGAATGTTATTTAGAGATTGCTAATTGATACGTCGACGAGATTATTCTTATAGAGATTTGACGTTTTCATCTATATCTCGGGATAATAATGCGGATACCTGTGATGGAGGGATTATACGTATGCAGTGACCTGACCTCGACTGTATGATTCGCGAGTTTTTCGTGGTCGTCATAATTTACGGATGGGTAAATTATGGACACGAAATTGGATTTCGTGACGGATATGCCTGAATCTATAGAGTCTCACTAATGAAATATACTCGTAGAGCACTAGGGCAACTGTTATGAATAATACTGATTATTTATAACTCGTTTAACGGTTAAACGAAAAATACATGCAATCGGGACCTGATCGTCATTCCTGAATTAATGTGTATTTGTATTTAATATTTGATATTATTCAATACACATTAATTAAATATCAAATTGTGATATTTAACATATATCATTAATATATGTATTTGAGATATTTAATGTAAATATAATACATATATTTGAGATATTTATATTTATTATTAATTATTTAATTGTTAAATAATTAATTAATTAATATTACAATATCTTTGTAATGATTTATGCTTTTTTAAAGTTGGAAATGGCTTGATACCATTGGCACACATTTTGATTTACTTTATTAAAGTTAAAGTGTTAACTTTATTAACTAAAATATGGACTAATGAAAATTGAACAAAAAATCAATAATTGTTATTATTTTTATGTTTCAATTTCGGCCATGAGGGAATTAATTAACAAAATTGTTTTGTTTTCATTTCCATCACTTACACAAGTTTTACAAATATTTACAAAGAAAAGTTTGAGAGAAAAGTGAAGGAAAAATGGAAAAACTCAATCAAAGCTTGGAATTTGTAAGTTTTTCTTAACTTTCTTCAACTAAGAAATTGTTTCCATGTTTCTAGGCTTCAATTTGTGATTTATTAGAATTTTCTCTACTCTTTTATGTATGTAATTACATGGTTGTAAACTTGTTGGAAAGATGTGCATGTGTGTATGAACAAAGTATGCTTATAAATGGTTATTAAGCATTCTTTTGATTAATTAGTAATCATGTGCCATTCTCTAGAGTTGCTTAGCCATTCATAAATGACCTAGAATTGTTCTTGAGTTGTTTCATGATGGTGAGACTTGATTGGTGTGGTATTGGATTGATTAAAGTGTTGAATTTTATCAATTTAGTGTAAATTGCCCAATTTGAGTAATTTATGAAATTAGGATTCTTAACCCACTCAAATTTTGGGGATTTTCATATATATGTTATAATTTTATGTATATTTGATGTGCGTCAAATTTGGGATTGATTGGATTTGATCTTGATGTGTTTTGAACAAGTTGGGCCAAAATGCAATTAATAAAAGTTCTGGGTTGTTTTCGTAATTCTAGAAAAATACTGGGCAGTTTGCGTAAATCTGAAAAAGTTTCTGGTTTTGTTGTAAAATTGTAAAAATTATTTTTGGATTGATTTTGAATCAATTAAATATGTAATTGACATATTTAAAACTAAATGATTAAATTACAAACTTTTGAGGTCTTATTGCAATTAATGATAAATCTGATTTTTCTGATAAAAATTCAGTTTTTTATTTATTGAGTAATTAGAATAAATTAGTTTATTTTAATTTCCAAAGAAAAATATTTATCAGAAATTATTTCGGAGTGAAAATACGCGAAAATGGTGAAAAACAGCGTTACTGGATAACGGCAGCCCAAACAGCGAACTGGTCACTGTTCGGGCAGCCTACGTATTGTCCAAATGTTTTAGGGGCTGACCTGGGCAGTCCCCATGAGCATTGGTTGGTCGGTTCGGTCGGAAACGCGTTTTATGCTATTTTGTGAAAAACGTTTTCGTAAAAGTTTCGTTGTATTTCAACATTATTTATATCATTATATGATATCGAATAAATATGTTCATGTGAAATATGAATGAATTATTAATATTGGATATTAAATAATTTATTCGTAAGTTTAAAAATTTTAAACTACGATTTCACCCGAACCGCGCTCCTTCCGATGCGCCTCCCTGTTTAGACCCCAACACTACATTGTTTTAATAACGGAACAGTGAGCTGGAAATCTTCCAAGCAAGATACTGTTGCCGAATAAATAACAAAAGCGGAACATTGCTGCAGCTGAGGCAGCAAAAGAAGCAATTTTGGATCTGTATAATCCTAATTGGATTAGGTATAGTTCTGTTAGCAGCTGGGCTGGGCTACAGCACAGGCTAAAGAATTACAGTCTCATCAACCATCCTAATATATACTTCGAATATTTCATCTGATTCATCAAATCATACATCGTGGCGATGTGATGATCGAATAAAAACGCATCATATGATAATAAGGGAAATCCGCTGACGAAAGCTGCTCAGCTCAGCTGAAGTTTGAGTGACCAGTACATAGTTCAGGTGTAGGACACTTGAGTGATTGGCTATAGGCCAAGTGGGAGATTGTTGGACAATTATGACCCATAAACCACTATTTGTACAGAACATGGTTGTTGTTGTACAAATAAACTATGTGACAAAGGAAATTGCTCTTTTATCATTTGTAATTAGATTACCAAGATATATAAATGATAAAAGTCCATATGATTAGTACGAATTAATAAGATAATGAGACAATATTAATCCACGAAGGTTTAATCATTAAATATCCCTAGTCGTAGTCTTATCGAGACTGGACATCGATAATGCTGAATAAACTAGTATTGCACTTGTGCGTGTTATGGAAGCGTAACAACATAGTTCTCATATATTTAAGTATTGGATACTTATGCAAGTGTGATAGGAGGTTGTTTTTACCGATGGTACGGAAACAGCTTCGCTCTGGATAGACCCTTCGGAATCCAGTGGTAGTATGACTATGTGTCTATGAGAATCCGATTTAGGGTAGGTGTATTTGGTCTTAACCTGATACTTGCATCGCTAATACTTGCGACAATCAATACGCTTTGGTTTTGGTCGTCTGAGACTTTAATAGGTTCTGTGTACGCCTCTTCTGGGTTTATTGAGAATCATAGTGTATTGGGTGTGATGTCAAGACGGAAGTATCACTTCAGTCATATGGAGATGATGATCACGCAGGGATACAGAACTGGTTCTCTATTATGTTGCAACTATCGGGATAATATGACAAGGTCATGATTATCCGATTATAGAGACTAGTAGCTTGTGATCCAATATATACTTCGTACGGGGTAGACATTATTCCAACCCCAGGCCTTGCATGTGACATCTGATACTGGATTGCAATACGCAATACTACGTATACTACGTCTATTATAGATTATATATTCCTTAAAGAGTATTTTTGGAGAATTGGGTAGGCACGGCGCTTTGCTAGAAGCCAACCATGTCTTGTAAATCGGTAAGAACGTGGTACCGGGTACGCACGTGTTCGGATAGTCTGACGACCGGATTTACTGCCAACATATCCAGGGATCTCATGGGTTGCTTCCCAAAGATTCACCGATGATGTATGACTCGAACAAAATTAATCTAGGATTAATTACGTCGAGAATTTATCTGGGATAAAATTCAATTAAAAGAGAGAGAACGATTAATTTGGAATTAATCGATTAAAATAATATATTCGATATATTAATTGAAATTAGATTTAATACGGAATTAAAATTGAATTTTAATTCGGGCGAACGAATTAATTTAGAATTAATTCGCGAGCGACTTTAATAGTAATTTTGCTAGGCATAATTATTTAATTAAATTTGATTTAATTAAATCGCAATGGAAAATTTGTTAATTCGGAATTAGCGAACCCGAGCCCGAAATGTGTTTGCAGGCCCACTCGGATTTTGAATTAAAGTGGGGCCCACAAGTCACATCACAACTTACATCACTTGTCCATGAAGTGTCAAAGTTGAGTGATGGGAGTGGTTGGGAACAATAAATGCAATTTTCCCTCCAAAATTTTCTTTAACTTTTTGGAAAAGCATATACCAATTTTGAGAGACTTTTGGCATTAGGGTTTTTTAGAAAAACAAAACACAAAATTGAAAAAGCTCTCTCCTCTCCCTATTCTCTCATTGCCGTGACTTTCTAAGAACAAGAGGGAAAATTTGTTGCAAATTTTCCAAGTGCTAGCACACAAAAGGAGTCATTCAAAGGTGATAGGGAAACATCCCTTCAGTTTGGAATTCATTCATCAACCTTGGAGATCAACATACAATCAAAGAAGAAGATCTTGGAGCACTTCTCTAAGAGGAAATTTTTGAACTTTCCTACATCCACTTATCCGTTCAATGTGAGTATAATTTCCGCTATATTCCATTGAGTATTCACACATGTTTATGCTTAAATGATCTTGGGATTGTCCTTATAAACCAACACCAATATCATTTTTAAAGATGAAGTGGTTATCTTATGGTTGTGTAATATATCGATTTATTAACCTAGAACATGAAATTATGTAAAAGCCTCTTCCGATGGTCAGATACAAATACCCAGTGTAATCCGATTAATCATATTCCTATGTCAATTAAGTTATCTGGATTCATTAATATTAAGTTCCAATTATGGCTACCCCCGCCCGACATGTATATTCCTATCCTGTAAGGAAATCTATTAAAGGGTTATCTATCCTCAAGGAAGATCGTGGGCTATTGAGTCTAAGGTCTTTAACCTAAAATCCATTTTCCAATTTCATTTTAAGTTTACCAAATCAATCTTATTAATGGTCAGTTAACAAGACGCATTAAGACTAAGGCTCAATAAATAAACCTTATATTACCCAAACCGTAATTTAACCCCTTATAAACCGGTGATGTTGGACTTCATCACAACCCCAGAAAATTGCTGGTAAAAACTAGGGCTGGTAAAAACTTAAAAAAAATAAAAGACATAAAGTAAATTGCTGGAAATTAAATACTGAAAAGTAAATTGCTAAAAAGTAAATTGCTGAAAAGTAAATTGCTGAAAAGTAAATTGCTGAAAAGTAAATTGCTGAAAAGTAAATTGTTGAAAGTAAATAAAGTAAAAGTACAATAAAAGAAAATACGAGGGTTAGAGGATCCACTTTTATTACTACTATTTTAGATATCTCCCTTAATATAATATATTAACTTTGCGTGATAATTACCAACCAGCCATATAGGCGGTATCCTGATTAAGTCTAATTAATAATTAATTACCAACCGACCAACCAGGAGGTATCCATGCTTAGTCAAGTTAAAACCAATTTATAATTAATTACCAACCAACCAATATGGCGGTATCCTCATTAAGTCAGGTTTATTATATTATAATTAATGGAGATTAATCTAAATAGCAATAATAAAAGCTTTACCTTTTACCCCAGCAAGGGGGAGTTACCTCCTCATTACGTAAAAGTAAATTGCGGAAAGTAAAGAAATGAAAGTACGAAAGTGGAAATTAATTACTGAAAGCTGTAAATAAACAAGCAAGATACAATCTTCATAGTATTCTTAAGGAATTTCAAAGAAGAAAGTATGAATTTACAAATGAAATGGCTTGGTATTTATAGGCAAAATTTTACCTCCACCAAATCCATTATTAATTGTTCCACTAATTACTCCACTAATTTCTCCACCAAATCCATTATTAATTGCTATCATGTTTGGTGGGAGTTTGACTATTTTTATTATTTATTTATTTATTTATTTTCTTTGAAAATGACTTTAATAATTACACATAACACACTTTCAGATGTTTCATCAATTTTGGTCATGAAAAATTCAGAATTCGAAATTATTTTGTTCTTCAAAGTTGTATATCCTTGAGTCTTCTTTAATATGGAACTTGAATCAGCTCAATCTGATATCAGAGTATTAAGTTATGCCTAAAATACGACAATTGCGCAAAATTGGAATTTCCGAAACTATACTTCGTTAGAACGCCCTTTCAAGTTTCCAATCTCCAAAATTAATATGTGAAGTCCACGTTTTACCCTTATTTGACCCATATTTCATCCTAAATGATTCCATTGAGTCCTAATATTATTTTATCTGCAAAATAAACTAAAACACATCAAAACGTTCATCAAACCCGAGAAACTAAACAAAATATTAAGTAAAATGGGTGGTAAATATTGATATATTTTCCGCTCATCACACCCCCAAATCTAACATTTTGCTAGTCCTCGAGCAAAACAACAAAATAAAATACAAGAAACAATTAAAATTAAACTAAGCCACTAAAATTAAACAAAACAAAATATTAATCAACTCATTTTTTCCCACAATAGTCACAAGTGCAGTTGAGAAGAAAGTTATATTTTTGTCCTAAAGTTTTATCATAATTCACATATTTTTTTAGCAAATGACTATTTTTCTAATTTTTTTTTTATTTTTTTTTATTTATATACAATATCTTTCATCTATATAGCGAGCTTTGGGTCAGTGACTCCCAAACCAGTTGGCTTTAGGGCACTAGGTGTTAAGACACCCCTACGGACTTAATTACTCAGATTTCCGATATAAATGTATTTTTTTTTGCAACATCTTCGATCCATGTAACGAGTGTTGGGCCAGTGACTCCCAAACCAGTTGGTTTTAGGGCACTAGGTGTTAAAACACCCTTACAGACTTAATAACTCGGATCTATGACGTTTTTTTTTTATCCCATCGCTTTTTTAGGTGCTTCCACTAATTAAACTAAAGCACTAAATTTTACAAACTTTTCAATTACATCTCATGTCCGTATGTTACCATGCATGTTGATAATATCTGTCAACTGAGCATATGAAGATCCATTTTAATTAGTTTTATGGGGAATTCACAAATTAAATAATTCAAAAGAAAACAAACAAAAATTAACTTATTTTGAAATAGGTTGAGATATGTCTCAGGAGTGGAAATTCCTTACTCGGCTATCTCTTACACAAATTTCACCTGATTAATCAAATTAAAAACACAAATATATATATATTTTGATTTTTGTAAAAAAATTTAATTTTTTTGAATTTTTTCAAAAATTTTAGACTAAAAATAATAAAATAAAAACAAGATACTAGTCAACTAATCCCCTCCCCCAAACCTAAATGAGACATTGTCCCCAATGTCTTAAAAAGTAGAAGTTGAGTTTAGAAGATAGTACCTGGTTAGCTGAATTTCTACATCTAAATGAAAATTAAAGGTTAAGATCCAGATTTATCTGACGCTTCTTACCACGATCATCATCGGACTATTTTATCTTGGAAATGATATGGTCAATTTGCGGTTCAAAGGCTAAGATTTGATCAATTAAATCTGGGGCAGTTCTGGCACTGAAAAGGAGTTCTTTTAAAGGTTTTTACACGAACCCATTTCTCCGGGCATCATAAAAAAATACACAAAGAAAATCATAAAATCCATCAGCGTTAAAGAGTCCAATCGATTTCTGGTGTATGTTCAAGTTCACCTACGATAATATTGTGAAAATCTCCTCCATTGTGCCCAAGCCACCTGGCAAAGCAATAAAAACATCAGCACGGTTAATCATTTCTACCAGTCGTTCAGACATACCTGGCATAATTAGTTCTTCTCCGTTTGATGGTCCTATCAGATTTCCCTCCGTCAAGGTTTTGGGATGATTCCCAAGACTTGACTGCCTCTCTTTCATGTACCGCTTTTGAAACGATCCTCATTAGTCCAAGATTGCCTCCGCCATATATAGGTGCATATTCCTTTCAGCAATGACTCGACCCAATTTCTATGCTGCTGCTACGTATTGTGGCTTAGTACCTGTAGGCATTGCATTTTTACACATTAGCCCAATGATGAGTCTCGTATGGAGGCAACTACTTCTTTAGTCATGAAAGCCGCGGGAAACCGAAGTTGGAAGGGTAAAGTTGGAAAATAGAATTTTGATGGATTTAATCTCGTTGTTTGAGCTTCGGTTGCTTGTTGGACTTTCGTTTCAAAGCTTATCTTAGGCCCAAAACCCAAACCAAACCCAAACCAGACCCAAACTACCCAAGTCAAACCAAGTCAAACCAAACCCATGCCCATAGGATGTAATTCACGCCCATTGTGCTTCTATTTAGGTATATGCATATTTATCACATGTTTAAATCTTGTAAATCCTTCTTACCTAATTAAAAGAAATCAAATCAAATCCTTACCAAATCAAATCCAATCCCAAATCCCAATTAGGAGATCTATTCCTTATTAGAAACCAATTAGGAGATTCTCTCCTATTCAAATTAGGAAAGTCCTCTCCCTTTGCCTATAAAAAGAGGCATTCACCCCCATTCACAACCCTAGCACTTATCCTTCTCTCAAGCACGTCCAAAAGACCCTCATTCACAGCTCCAATTCAGCGCCCAAAACAGTCCCAAAACACCCCTCACTGCACCTTGAACTGCACAGTTTAGCTTGCTGTTCTGGTCAGTATTTGTTTCGACTTTAGCCAGCAAAATAGCCCTAAAATCACCTAGAAAACTCCCCAAAAACCTCCATAAAGTTTCCCTAAAAATCCCCACAAACGCACCTCCCCAAGCCTTCAAAATCACCCAAAACAGTCCGCTAAACCATCAAGACAGTGACATGAAACGTAGCAGCGAAACAGCAGCGAAACGGACTTGAAACAGCAGCCCGAACAGCAAACAGCAAGGAAAGATGTTGAGTTGGTGAACTAAAAGAGTAGCGGATCATTCACCCTTCCAACGGACGTGTAACGCCCTTTCTTAGACGACAAAAGAGGTTAGACCTGAGGGCACCTTTCTACTTATCTTCTTATTTTTATTGTTGTTTTATTTATTTTGATATATAATTGCATGAGAGTCGTTTGAAGCATGATGTGATTGTTGGATGAGCGGATATGTGTTCTCTTTTGTGGTATATCGGATGGAAACCCGGACGTAAATTCCATAGCCGACTCTGAATGGACGGTAGTATGGTCTGCACTCGGGATACAATGCCACGTACCACTTAAGATACACGTATCTCGTCTCATCCTAATTTGTATTTGAGCATGTTATAGTCTTTAGGTTATATGTTTATTATTTAAAGCATGGTTTAATTTAGTTTGTTATTTATTTGTTAAAGCATATTTAGGTTGTCCTTTATGCATGTTATTAGTTTATGATGTGTTTGGATAATGATTTATACATGTTGATTTAATGGTTTAATATGCTCGTTGTGTTACATTGCGTGGAGTTATTTGGATGAAAGCATGTTAGATCTAAGTACCCTTGAGCATGATTATTGAGTAGACTTGGTTGATTCATTGCACAAATTATATCATCACAAGTGACATAAGTAAGGGACCATTCCGAACCTAACGGTTTGAGGTCTTCCCTTGCGAGGGGTGAGTGCGGCCTTAAATCTTTGTCCCGGTTCACACCGGGTGGCGACTCCATGTTATTTCGTACTCCCAACTAGGCCGCGAGCCTAGAACAGCGTCGTCAAGTTCTGTTGTCTACAGTTTGGCGACTCCACTGGGGATTTAGAGAATTGGCCTCGAAATCATGTCTTGTGATGTGTATGATTTATGCTTTAGTTGACCGTTTCTATAGTGAGTTGAAAGGGGTGTAATCAAAGGCATTTTTAAGGCTATGTAATGGTTCGATGTCTTCCTTCACTCACTACATTTTTATAAGGAAAAGCTGTGAAGACACCGAGATAATCATTACTTGTAGCTCGTCATGACAGACTAGTTTGGAGGACTCGTTGTTTATTCCTGACACCAAGCGATAAGAGCCTAAGGGGCTTGGGTACTTAAGAGAGCCTCGCTCCACCCTCCCTCTGGGGAATCTACAACGGGAAATCCATTCGACAGTTAGTCACACACTGTAACTCATTGGCACGTACCGTAAGGTATAAAAAAGGTGCACTCACTTGGTCGCTCGAACCCTTGAGTGGGGAGTCCTAGATGTGGGTAATCCTTCGTCAAACGAGAGCCTTTGTCCACACTCCCGTAAACCCACATGTGAACCATAGTTGTATGACCTATTGGGGCCACCCTTTATGCTTTTGATAACCCCATGCATATTATGTCTCATACATCCCATGCATCTCATGCATACATGCATCATGTTAACCCTCGTGTCTTAAAAGCCATCATAGATATCCGTTTGGTTAGGAAAAAAAGAAGACTTGTCAAAGAAGAGTTTAACAAACATGGATATTGGGGAAAAGGAAACCGAGGAACAGAGAAATTTACAGCAAGAATAGAAAGACCATTGGGGGGCCTTCAAAAGAAAAAAAAAAGAAAAATAGAAAAAAAAAAGAAAAAATAACAAATTTGTTTGTTTTTAGTCCTTGATAGTTAGACATAAGTCTGATGATGAAATTGATTGCTTTAGGGTGAAACCTTAGAACGATAAACATTTGACGTGCTTTTATCTGATAATTTGAGTGATTGATCTATGTTAGACTCGTAAGCACTTGATTATGGTTCTTAGCAGTGAAAACCTCAGTAGTTAGCAAAGTGACTAGTTAAAGAAATTGTAGGTCGGTGAATGACCGTTTCCTTAGATGTCTATCTTGATTTGCTTATGTTATGATGTGTGGTATGGTTGAAAATAAAAGAAAAGTCTCTAAAGAAAAGAATTGAACCACCTATAACCGATAAGCGTGAAGCTACCCATGGGCGAGTATTAGGACCACCATGAGGAGAAATGCTACCTTAAAAGGTAGGTGTGTTGAAAAAAAAAGAGAAAGAGAAAAAGGAGAAAAAGAAAAGAAAAGAAAAAAAGAAGTTCAAAATGAAAAGAAAAAAAAGAGAGAGACAAAAAAGAGAAATAAAACCATACCACATTGAGCACAGAAAACCGACTGCATGCATAATTGAGACATCTAGGTTGGTTTGACCCATCGATCCCGATTTTTGAAACGAAATCATTGAGTTGGCTTTCTTAAGGATCAAGCTGTGAAATAACCTTTGCACACACACACTTTGAGTCTGGCTTAGATCATTTATTCAAAGACTTGGATTTGAGTTGCATCGAATGTTTTGAAGGTTCTCTGGTTTCATTACTGAGCATTCTTTGAGGACAATGATATGTATAATTATTGGGACTATTCATAGCATGTGATATAGCATGATGATATAGAAGGCCCCACCATGTGGTTCATCTTGACCAAGTGTAAGCAACGGAAAGCAGAAAGCTAAATGAAAGACTGGGGGCAACCAGTCTCCCACATCGTGAATCAGAGACATAACAAGATATTGAGCCATGAGACCAGAGAGAAGGCCGAACAATCACCTGGAGAACTGGCGAAAAACCTAACCCAACGGAATAGGAAATTCATTCATGCATGCATGCATACACGTAACATATTTTGCATTCTTTTTTGTGTTTGTTTTGCTTTGTATTCACATGTTTCAAAGAACAAAAAGAAGAAAGCGGCAAAGACAAGCCAACCAGAATCAGCAACACATCAGTATCAGTTTTGGGGATGAGTTCCAGGGTTGAGGCCCGTATCAGTTTCAGTTTTAGGGATGAGTCACGGGGGCGAGGCTCACATCAGTATTGACTTGAGGTTGAGGCCCATATCAGTGTCAGCTTGGGGTCGAGGCCCACATCAGTATCAACTCAGGGTCGAGGCCCATATTATCAGCAGCATCGGGAATGAATCCCATGGTCGAGGCCCACGTCAGCATGAGATTTGGAATGAATCCAGGGAATGAACCCCAGGGCCGAGGCCCACATCAGCAGAATTTGGAATAAATGCCAAGGCCGAGGCCCACATCGTCAGAGTTTCAGAATGAATCCAGGAATTAATCTGTGAATGAATCCCAGGGCCGAGGCCCATATCGTCAGAGTTTCGGAATGAATCCAGGAATTAATCTGTGAATGAATCCCAGGGCCGAGGCCCATATCAGCAGTTCGAGAATGAACGAGCCGAGAATGGCACTCCAAGAATGGAGCACAGTTTGAGAATGAACAATCCGAGAATAGAGCAGAATCTGAGAATGGAGCGGAGTTCAAGAATGAACAAGCCGATAATGGCAATCAGAGTTCGAGAATGAACACTCCGGGAATGGAGACATCAAGCAGTCTCTGCTGGGTATAGCATTCTGGGGTGAGGCCCACATTAATCCAGCATCAGTTTCTGCCGGATATGGCATTCTGGAGGTGAGGCCCACATCAGTTCAATTTAGTTTGCCAGGTACGGCACTCCGGGCATAGAGACATTAGATCAGCCAGATACGACACTCCGAGTATGGAGATATCAGATCAGTTTGCCAGGTACGGCACTCCGGGTATGGAGACATCAGATCAGTTTGTCAGGTACGTCACTCCGGGAATGGAGACATCAGAGCAGTTTATGCCGGGTATGGCATTCTGGAGGCGAGGCCCACATTGGTTCAGGTACCAGTTTCTGTCTGGTATGGCATTCTGAGGGCGAGGCCCTCATTGGTTCAGTATCAGTTTCTGCCGAGAATGGAATTTCGGGGGCGAGGCCTATATTGGTTCGGTACCAGTTTCTGCCGAGAATAGGCATTCTGGGGTCGAGGCCCACGTTACATCAAGATCAGTTTCTGCCGGGTATAGCATTCTAGGGGCGAGGCCCCTATCAGTGTCTGCTTGGGGGCGAGGCCCACATCAGTATCAATCTGGGGAAAGGCCCACATCAGTATCAGTTTGGGGGCGAGGCCCATATCAGTATCAGTTTGGGGCGAAGCCCACATCATCATATTCAGGGCGAGGTCCCTCTTATCAGCGGTATTGGGTCGAGATGCGTACCCAGGGCTGAGATGCGTGCCCCCGTTGTCGGTTGTATTTCAGGGCCGAGATGCGTGCCCAGGGTCGAGATGCGTACCCACTACATCATCATATTCAGGGCGATGTCCCTCTTGTCAGTGGTATTGGGTCGAGATGCGTACCCAGGGCCGAGATGCGTGCCCCCGTTGTCGGTTGTAGTTTCGGGCCGAGATGTGTGCCTAGGGTCGAGATGCGTACCCACTACATCATCATATTCAGGCGAGGTCCCTCTTGTCAGCGATATTGGGTCGAGATGCGTACCCAGGGCCGAGATGCGTGCCCCCGTTGTCGGTTGTAGTTCCGGGCCAAGATGCGTGCCCAGGGTCGAGATGCGTACCCACTACATCATCATATTCAGGGCGAGGTCCCTCTTGTCAGCGGTATTGGGTCGAGATGTGTACCTAGGGCCGATATGCGTGCCCCCGTTGTCGGTTGTAGTTACGGGCCGAGATGCGTGCCCAGGGTCGAGATGCGTACCCACTACATCATATTCAGGGCGAGGTCCCTCTTGTCAACGGTATTGGGTCGAGACGCGTACCCAGGGCCGAGATGCGTGCCCCCGTTGTCGATTGTAGTTCCGGGCCGAGATGCGTGCCCAGGGTCGAGATGCGTACCCACTACATAATTTTCAGGGCGAGGTCCCTCTTGTCAACGGTATTGGGTCGAGACGCGTACATAGGGCCGAGATGCGCGCCCCCGTTGTCGATTGTAGTTCCGGGCCGAGATGCGTGCCCAGGGTCGAGATGCGTACCCACTACATAATTTTCAGGGCGAGGTCCCTTTTGTCAGTGGTATTGGGTCGAGACGCGTACCTAGGGCCGAGATGCGTGCCCCCGTTGTCGATTGTAGTTCCGGGCCGAGATGCGTGCCCAGGGTCGAGATGCGTACCCACTACATCATTTTCAGGGCGAGGTCCCTCTTGTCAGCGGTATTGGGTCGATACGCGTACCCAGGGCCGAGATGCGTGCCCCCGTTGTCGATTGTAGTTCCGGGCCGAGATGCGTGCCCAGGGTCGAGATGCGTACCCACTACATCATTTCCAGGGCGAGGTCCCTCTTGTCAGCGGTATTGGGTCGAGACGCGTACCCAGGGCCGAGATGCGTGCCCCCGTTGTCGATTGTAGTTCCGGGCCGAGATGCGTGCCCAGGGTCGAGATGCGTACCCACTACATCATTTTCAGGGCGAGGTCCCTCTTGTCAGCGGTATTGGGTCGAGACACGTACCCAGGGCCGAGATGCGTGCCCCCGTTGTCGATTGTAGTTCCGGGCCGAGATGCGTGCCCAGGTCGAGATGCGTACCCACATCATCAGTTCGATGGTCGAGGTGCCCTATTGTCATTAGCAGTTTCGGGATGCGTCCCAGGGCCGAGGTGCCCATCACATAATCAACTCAGTTCGAAGCAGCAGGCAGACCAGATGGCAGCTGGCGAGCCAGGTAAGTGAAAATGCATTGCATGTACTTTGATAGGATTGTCATTGTCACACACTGCACAAGTCACATAAAAGTGGGGGCGACTGTAGGCATTGCATTTTTACACATTAGCCCAATGATGAGTCTCGTATGGAGGCAACTACTTCTTTAGTCATGAAAGCCGCGGGAAACCGACGTTGGAAGGGTAAAGTTGGAAAATAGAATTTTGATGGATTTAATCTCGTTGTTTGAGCTTCGGTTGCTTGTTGGACTTCCGTTTCAAAGCTTATCTTAGGCCCAAAACCCAAACCAAACCCAAACCAGACCCAAAATACCCAAGTCAAACCAAGTCAAACCAAACCCATGCCCATAGGATGTAATTCACGCCCATTGTGCTTCTATTTAGGTATATGCATATTTATCACATGTTTAAATCTTGTAAAATCCTTACCTAATTAAAAGAAATCAAATCAAATCCTTACCAAATCAAATCCAATCCCAAATCCCAATTAGGAGATCTATTCCTTATTAGAAACCAATTAGGAGATTCTCTCCTATTCAAATTAGGAAAGTCCTCTCCCTTTGCCTATAAAAAGAGGCATTCACCCCCATTCACAACCCTAGCACTTATCCTTCTCTCAAGCACGTCCAAAAGACCCCCATTCACAGCTCCAATTCAGCGCCCAAAACAGTCCCAAAACACCCCTCACTGCACCTTGAACTGCACAGTTTAGCTTGCTGTTCTGGTCAGTATTTGTTTCGACTTTAGCCAGCAAAATAGCCCTAAAATCACCTAGAAAACTCCCCAAAAACCTCCATAAAGTTTCCCTAAAAAATCCCCACCAAACGCACCTCCCTAAGCCTTCAAAATCACCCAAAACAGTCCGCTAAACCATCAAGACAGTGACCTGAAACGTAGCAGCAAAACAGCAGCGAAACGGTCTTGAAACAGCAGCCCGAACAGCAAAACAGCAAGGAAAGATGTTGAGTTGGTGAACTAAAAAGTAGCGGATCATTCACCCTTCCAACGGACGTGTAACGCCCTTTCTTAGACGACAAAAGAGGTTAGACCTGATGGCACCTTTCTACTTATCTTCTTTATTGTTGTTTTATTTATTTTGATATATAATTGCATGAGAGTCGTTTGAAGCATGATGTGATTGTTGGATGAGCGGGATATGTGTTCTCTTTTGTGGTATATCGGATGGAAACCCAGACGTAAATTCCATAGCCGACTCTGAATGGACGGTAGTATGGTCTGCACTCGGGATACAATGCCACGTACCACTTAAGATACACGTATCTCGTCTCATCCTAATTTGTATTTGAGCATGTTATAGTCTTTAGGTTATATGTTTATTATTTAAAGCATGGTTTAATTTAGTTTGTTATTTATTTTTTAAAGCATATTTAGGTTGTCCTTTATGCATGTTATTAGTTTATGATGTGTTTGGATAATGATTTATACATGTTGATTTAATGGTTTAATATGCTCGTTGTGTTACATTGCGTGGAGTTATTTGGATGAAAGCATGTTAGATCTAAGTACCCTTGAGCATGATTATTGAGTAGACTTGGTTGATTCATTGCACAAATTATATCATCACAAGTGACATAAGTAAGGGACCATTCCGAACCCACGGTTTGAGGTCTTCCCTTGCGAGGGGTGAGTACGGCCTTAAATCTTTGTCCCGGTTCACACCTGGTGGCGACTCCATGTTATTTCGTACTCCCAACTAGGCCGCGAGCCTAGAACAGCGTCGTCAAGTTCTGTTGTCTACAGTACCAACACTAGTACCACAAAACACACAGATATTTTCAACTCATCTTCTTGATGTGGCTTCCATTTTAACTCTGGATGTCTTCAAAAGTGCAATGATGAGTTGAATTTATATTAGTTAAACAGTAAAATGAATCATAAAAGGTAAAAAAAGGTTTGGATCCTATCGGAGAAAATAAAAGAAAATAACAAAATAAATCACAATTATTAGGAAAAGACAAAGAGATATAATATTTACAATAATTTACGGCTTGATTGACGTCTATGCGTCAGGGACAAGCTTCCCATCCAATTTTCTTATAAATTGGCAAACGGGGTCTTTTAGAGTCAGATTCCCGAGACTGTACTGTTGTTGTTCTTTTCGGAATTGTGTATATAACATGTGAATTGCATGATGCACATATCCATTGGAATGCGTCTCAATAGTCTTAGATATGTCATCTAAAGACTCCTTACTCAAGCCATCTCTAATGAATTTAATTTTATCTTCGCGATTATCAGACACCATTCCTAAATAACGATAACGAGTATTACAATTCTAGCGTGCACATTTGTAACAAACACCCATTTGCTTAGATCTACGTTTCTTTACATAGGTGCTTCTTCCAAAATCAGGAAAATAAAAATTACAAGAATCAGAATACTCACGTGCTAATCGGACCCGTGCTTCGATTACCCAACGAATGTCATTAGGAATACCATGGATCATCAGAAGTCTCATCCGTTCCAAGCGAGCTTTATAGAATTTCATCAGAGAATTTTGAGGAAGAGAAGGAAATTACTTGTGAAGATTTTCAAGAATTTCTTCCATCCAGAAATCTGATTTTACCTACACAAATTAAACACACAAAAATAAAACACACCAAATCACAATATATACACAAATTGAATGGGTTGCCTCCCAGCTAGCGCTAAGTTTAAAGTCGTCAGCTAGACATGACTGCCCGAATGTTAGGCTGGATCTGAAAGTGTTACACTTTCTTTTTGTCGCTCAAATGATTCTCTCTGGTAGTGCTTGACACACTTGTTTTTAACCTTGAATGTTTTGTTGGAGTCGGGATCATGTATCTCAACAGCTCTATCTGGTAAAACTTGGGTGATTAAGAATGGTCCTGACCACCGTGATTTTGGCTTCCATGGGAAGAGTTTCAACCTTGATTTGTTTAACAGTACCATCTGCATTGGTTCTAGTGGTATGCGCACTAACTTCTCATCATGTCTCTTCTTGGCATTTTCTTTGTACAATTTGGCATTCTCAAAATGCTGTATATGAAATTTCTCCAATTCATTGAGCTGGTGGAACTGTTTCTCTTATGTTGCTTGTAGTGCAAGAATAGGCTTCTTCAGTGCGCAATACGCTTTATCTTCAGGCTCCACAGGCAATTGACATGCTTTAAGTTTGTCAGTAGAACTTTGCATTGCATTGGAGTTCTGGATGGTACTATTTATCTCATCAAGTCTGAAACATTCCTCTTTCTTTTCATTATCTAGGAAATCCACGGCCTTGAAAACATTGAATGTTACTTCTTGGTCATGTACCCTCAAAGTTAGTTCTCTGTTCTGTACATCAATAATGGTTCGACCAGTATCCACGAATGGTCTCCCGAGGATGATTGGAACATCTTCGTCTTCCTCCATATCAAGGACAATAAAATCTGCTGGGAAAATAAATTTGACACCTTGACCAGCACATCTTCAACTACACCTCTCGAAAATACGAGCGTTCTATCATAAAGTTGTAGAGAGACTGAGGTAGACATTGTTTCTCCAATCTGCAGTTTCCTGTAAATAGAAAAAGGCATTAAGTTAACACTTGCACCTAAGTCACATAAAGCCTTACCGAAGTCATGTTCTCCTATGGTGCAAGGAACAGTAAAACTGCCAGGATCTTTCAACTTTGGGGGAAGCTTCCTCTGGATGATAGCGCTGCATTCTTCTGATAATGCTATTGTCTCGTAATCTCTCAATCTCCGCTTTCGTGAAAGAATGTCTTTCATGAATTTGACATAGCTGGGCATTTATTCCAACGCTTCTGCAAATGGAATGTTGATATGCAGCTTTTTGAAGATCTTCAGGAACCGAGAAAACTGCTTGTCTAGTTTATTCTTCTGGAGACGCTGTGGAAAAGGTGGAGGTAGAGTGATCATTTCTTGATCTTTTTCTTCTGCTTCTTTTTCCTCCATCTGTGGAACTGCTCCGCTGCTTTCTTTTAGAACTTCCTCAGCAATTGCCTTGATTCCAACATCTTTGTTGATTTCAGTACCACTTTTTAACATGATGGCATGACATTGCTGTTGGGTTTCTAAGGTCATCCCAAGATCAAATCAAGCATGAAATAATGTGAATACTAAAAGAAGTATAGCGGAAATATATTTACAATGAACATATGAGAGGATGTGTTGATAACAAAACTTTTACTTTGAGAAGTGCTCCAAGATCTCCTCTTTGATGTTGTTTGTTGAAGCTCCAAGCTTGAAGGTTGAGATTCCAAACTCAATGGGATGGTTTCCCTATCACCTTTGTAAGAACTCTTTAAGTGCTAGCTAAGGAAAAATTTGCAACAAAATCTTCCTTTTTGTTCTTGAAGAATTCGGCCAATGAGAGATGAAAGGGAGGAGTTTGTGTTTTGCTTGTTTTTGTTTCTAAAACAAAAAATACCACTTGTGGAAAAGTCAAAACAAATTTTGGTATATGCTTTTCCAAAAAGCAAAACCAAGTTAGGAGGGAAAATGCCATTAATGCCTCCAACTACTCCCATCAATCAAAAAATGACAAGATGTCAATCACCAAAAAGTGACAAGACTTCCATCACTTAAATGACTAATGATGTGACATATGATGTGACTTGTGGGCCCCACTATAATTCAAAATCCGAGTGGGCCCGCAAACATAATCCGGGCTCGGGTTTGTTAATTCCGAATTAACGAATTTTCCATTGCGACTTAATTAAATCGAATTTAATTAAATAATTATGCTTAGCAAAATTACCGTTAAAGTCGCTCGCGAATTAATTCTAAATTAATTCGTTCACCCGAATTAAAATCCAATTTTAATTTCACGTCGAAATCTAATTTCATTTAATATATCGAATATATTATTTTATCGATTAATTCTGAATTAATCGTTCTCTCTCTTCTAATTGAATTTTATCCCAGATAAATTCTCACCGTAATTAATCCCAGATTAATTATGTTCGAGTCATACGTCATCGGTGAATCTTCGGGAAGCGACCCATGAGACCCCTAGATATGTTGGTAGTAAATCTGGTCGTCGGACTATCCGAACACGTGCGTACCTCGTACCACATTCTTACCAATTTACGAGACATGGTTGGCTTCTAGCAAAACGTTGTGCCTACCCAATTCTCCATAAATATTCTTTTAAGGAATATGTAATCTATGTCAGGCGTAGTATACGTAGTATTGCGTATTGCGATCCAGTATCTGATGTCACATGCAAGGCCTGGGGCTGGAATAGTGTCTGCCTCGTACGAAGCATATATCGGATCACAAGCAACTGGTCTCTATAATCGGATAATCATGACCTTGTCATATTATCCCGATAGTTGCAACATAATAGAGAACCGGTTCTGTATCTCTGCGTGATCATCATCTCCATATGACTGAAGTGATACTTTTGTCTTGAAATCACACCCAATACACTACGATTCTCAATAAACCCAGAAGAGGTGTACGCAGAACCTGTTAAAGTCCCGAACGACCAAAACCAAAGCGTATTGATTGTCGCAAGTACTAGCGATGCAAGTCTCAGGTTAAGACCAAATACACCTATCCTGAAGTGGATTCCCATAGACACATAGTCATACTACCAATGGGATTCCGCGGGGTCTATCCAGAGCCAAGCTGTTTCCGTACCATTGGTAAACACAACCTCCTATCACACTTGCATAAGTATCCAATACTTAAATATATGAGAACTATGTTGTTATGCTTCCATAACACGCACAAGTGCAATACTAGTCTATTCCGCATTATCGATGTTCAGTCTCGATAATACTAAGACTAGGGATATTTAATGATTAAACCGTTGTGGATTGATATTATCTCATATCTTATAATCCGGAACTAATCATAAGGACTTTTATCATTTATATATATACGAGTAATCTAATTACAAAATGATAAAATGCAATTTACATTGTCACATAGTTAATTTGTACAAAAACCATAATGTCTTTTACAAATAGTGACACTATGGGTCATAATTGTCCAACAATTGCTCATTCCCCATGTTCCTTGGATTTGGTTCTGTGTTGCTAGGAATGTTACCTGGTGGTTTGTAACTCTGAGCATTGGCCAGTTGTCCAATTTGATTCTCTAGTGCTTTAATAGAAGCAGATTAACTTTGAATTAATGCTGCATAAGATTGAAACAAAGCATCATATCTAGCTGCTTGAGAGTCATGTTTTGCTTCTATCTTTTTCAAGTGGGTCAGCACTTCTGTTATTCCTAGTTCATTTTCCTACTCCTGGCCTTTGTTTTGCTATTGGAATCCGGGTGATGGGTTGTTCATTTGTCCTGAATTATTGCTCCATGCGAAATTGAGATGATTCCTCCAACCTGGATTGTAGGTATTGGAATATGGATTGTTCCTCTGTCTGTTGAAATTGTTGACGTAATTCACCGTTTCTTAATATTGGTTTGGCTCTGGTGCTCCTCCATATGTTGAACTTGTGGTTCCGGTAATGTTTACAACTTGTGCGCTGAGTATTTCCAGGTATTTGCACATCTGATCCAACTTAGTATTCACTACTGAGTTGGCTCCAACTTCATATATTCCTGCAATTCTCTGGATGATGCTTCTTTCTGTTGGCCACAAGGAATTATTGTTAGCCATTTCTTCGATTAAGTCCCAGGCTTGATCTTCTCCTTTTGCCATCAAAGCTCCTCCAGCAGCAACATCAATTGTGGTTCTCATTAGCCCAGAAAATCCATTATAGAAAGTTAAGACTTGAAGCAACTTTGGAATCTCATGGTGAGGACATTTCCGGAGCAAATCTTTGAATCTTTCCCAAGCTTCGCAGAGGGATTCTGAATCTTGCTGCATGAAGGATGTGATGTCATTCCTCAACTTTGCTGTTCTGGCTGGTGGAAAGTGCTTTGCAAGGAATTTGGTGGCTAGAGTGTTCCAAGTTGTGATGGAACCTGCTGGTAGTGAATGTAGCCAAGCTTTAGCTCTGTCTTTCAAGGAATATGGAAAAACTCGCAGTGGCATAGCTTCTTCAGCTGCTCGGTTGTAGTTGAAGGTACCGTAAACTTCCAAGAAGTTGCTGATATGGGCATTAGGAACTTCAGTTGCATTCCCTCTTAACTGAACTGACTGCTGAATCATCTGAATGCATGTTTTGATATCACACGCATTTGCTGGTAAATGAGGGAATACAATACAGGAAATGAGGCCATCTACCACCAGAATGGTTCTGTCTCGAATAGGAATTGGTGGTGCAACCTTCAAAGGTTCAGGTTCCATGTTGATGATTGTTTCTTGGCCTTCTCGCCTTTCCCTTCTTAACTGTCTGATGGTTCTTTCAATCTCTGGGTCAAGCGGTCGGATTTCAAAGCTTCTGGTTCATCTCATGTAGTGTCTGAAAACCTGAAACACAAGAAAATAGAAATAATAAAAAAGAAAATAGATACGAGTAAAGGTATCTAACCTCAAAACTAATAGTGAAAGATAAATAAGTCCCCGACAACGGCGCCAAAAACTTGACCGGTATTTTCACACGCGTATAACGCAAGCGCACGTATCGTTCAAGTAGTATGAAAAGTATCGATCCCACGAGGACTTAATACCTCAGCTATTAATTTATGAAGCCAAATGTTTACAAGTATCTAACGGATTGGTTGTTTTAACTTAAAATAGAAAATAAAATTGTGCAAAAGAAAATTGAGGAAAATTCAATATTATTAAACTATCCAGGGTTGTGAATCTTTCCAATATCATTTTTAAAGATGAAGTGGTTATCTTATGGTTGTGTAATATATCGATTTATTAACCTGGAACATGAAATTATGTAAAAGCCTCTTCCGATGGTCAGATACAAATACCCAGTGTAACCCGATTAATCATATTCCTATGTCAATTAAGTTATCTTAATTCATTAAGATTAAGTTCCAATTATGGCTACCCCCGCTCGACAGGTATATTCCTATCTTGTAAGGAAATGTATTAAAGGGTTATCTATCCTCAAGGAAGATCGTGGGCTATTGAGTCTAAGGTCTTTAACCTAAAATCCATTTTCCAAGTTCATTTTAAGTTTACCAAATCAATCTTATTAATGGCCAGTTAACAAGACGCATTAATACTAAGGCTCAATAAATAAACCTTTATATTACCCAAATCGTAATTTAACCCCTTATAAACCGGTGATATTGGACTTCATCACAACCCCATATAACTAACTTAGTTATGACAAATAAGTAAGGCTGGTAAAAACTTTAATAAAATAAAAGACATAAAGTAAATTGCTGGAAATTAATTACTGAAAAGTAAATTGCTGAAAAGTAAATTGTTGAAAAGTAAATTGTTGAAAAGTAAATTACTGAAAAGTAAATTGCTGAAAGTAAATAAAGTAAAAGTACAATAAAAGAAAATGTTAGGGTTATAGGATCCACATTTAATAAAGTAAAAGTACAATAAAAGAAAATGCTAGGGTTAGAGGATCCACTTTTATTACTACTATTTTAGATATCTCCCTTAATATAATATATTAACTTTGCGTGATAATTACCAACCAGCCATATAGGTGGTATCCTGATTAAGTCAAATTAATAATTAATTACCAACTGACCAACCAGGCGGTATCCATGCTTAGTCAGGTTAAAATCAATTTATAATTAATTACCAACCGACCAATATGGCGGTATCCTCATTAAGTCAGGTTTATTATATTATAAGCGGTATCCTCATTAAGTCAGGTTTATTATATTATAATTAATGGAGATTAATCTAAATAGCAATAATAAAAGCTTTACCTCTTACCCCAGCAAGGGGGAGTTACATTCTCATTGCGTAAAAGTAAATTACGGAAAGTAAAGAAATGAAAGTGTGAAAGTGGAAATTAATTACTGAAAGCTGTAAATAAACAAGCAAGATACAATCTTCTTATTATTCTTAAGGAATTTCAAAGAAGAAAGTATGAATTTACAAATGAAATGGCTTGGTATTTATAGGCAAAATTTTGCCTCCGCCAAATCCATTATTAAATGCTCCACCAAATCCATTATTAATTGCTCCACTAATTTCTCCACCAAATCCATTATTAATTGCTATCATGTTTGGTGGGAGTTTGACTATTTTTATTATTTATTTATTTATTTGCTTTGAAAATGACTTTAATAATTTCACATAACACACTTCCGGATATTTCATCCATTTTGGTCATGAAACATTCAGAATTCAAAATTATTTTGTTCTTCAAAGTTGTAGATCCTTGAGTCTTCTTTAATATGGAATTTGAATCAGCTCAATCCGATATCTAAGTAAAAAGTTATGCCCCAAAATAAGACAATTGCGTAAAACTGGAATTTCCGAAACTGTACTTCGTTAGAACGCCCTTTCAAGTTTCCAATCTCCAAAATTAATATGTCAAGTCCAATTTTTCCCTTATTTGACCCACATTTCGTCCTAAATGATTCCATTGAGTCCTAATATTATTTTATCTGCAAAATAAACTAAAACACATCAAAACGTTCATCAAACCCGAGAAACTAAACAAAATATTAAGTAAAAGGGGCGGTAAATATTGATATATTTTCTGCTCATCACTAATATCTCTAATTCTTGCTTGCTTTAGCTTTCTCCAGCTTAATTAAAAACTTGCTCAAGCTTGCCTTTTATAGTGAAGCTTATGAAAATTTTAATTAATAAAAATCTTAATCAACTTTTAGGTGGGCTTAATTCAATTTGTCCAAATATGTATAATTAGGAGTGACTAATCACATTTGTCTACCACTTTGATTTAATCCAATTGAATCAAGACAAAGTTTAACCAAATGATTAGTTCATTGTCTACCACTTTGATTTAATATAATTAAGTAATTATCAAAATATCATTCAATGGTTGAGATATTTATGAAATTACAACAAGCCCTTGTGTGATTTTGGATTAATCTAATTAATCCAATTAGGTCAAAGTAAAGAATTAATATTATCCAATAACACTTAATTATTTTAATTGATAATTATAATATCAAATATTATTTATTATCAAACATTATTGGCTACCCAAGTGCTCAACGAGTACACTTCATATTATGAGACTCTATAAGTCCAAACACGTTCGTCATATAAGCCTAGCTTATTTTTATGGTCAACGGCCACCTCTGAATTCGCGAAGAGCACGAACGACCTTTCTGAATTATACAAGTTGAGGTCATCACATATGTTTAACAATCACTCCGCCGTAGGCTATTCGAGTTGTGCTTAGGAAATATAGATTATACCGTCAAGTTTCAGAGGAGCACATCTCATATTGTCGACATGTGCACAATTCTTTATAACTTATCAGAATAATATTTCTGATACATGTGATCCACCATAAGTGATAAGCTTTGGCCAAAGTATTAAGAATCTCATGGATACCTAAATCGTAAATGGTACACATACGGGCCGACAGACCCTATCTTGATACACACTTGATTAACGAGTGCGTCGGTCCACACCCAACGAACATCTAGCGGTCATACCATGAAAGTTATTTGACATTTATGGCATCAAAGTGTCGAGGTGACACACTCACATAATGATTTTTTACTTCCAAGTATAAGAGTGTCGAAGTAATAAAATAACCTGGTAAGTCCAAGATCGATCCACAATGAATAGATTTAGTAAAATAAAATATTTATTCAAGTGAAAAAAAAAAAAGCTGAATTGTTAGAAGTGATGGACAATTTTAAATTGGACAGCAACAAAAAAATAAAATATTGGGGCTAAGGGAACCACTCTTGATTTTTCAAATTTAGAGAACTCTTACTTTTTGTAATATATAAATTGCCATTATTACCCAGTTAATCTACTTCAGGAATTAATTATGCCAAAACATATAAAACCAGTCATAAAGACGGTGATAACATGTGTCTATAACAAGTCTAGTTAAGTACTCAATTATGTCAAATATATAAAACCAGCCATATAGACTATAACAAAGTTTGTCAGTAATTAATCCAGATTTAAATTAAATATTAGTCTCCACATTACAATTCATATATTATAATATAAGTAAGATTAATATATATTTTCATATTAAGAGCTTCACCCTTTACCCCAGTAGGATGGAATTAGATACTCATACTTTGAATAAAAACACACATAATTTTATTACTAAGAGAAAAAACAAATTACAACAAAGCTTGAAAAATAAAACACACAAGAGCTGAAACTCCACAAATTCTCAGAGAGAAGTATGGAGTTGGCTGCTGAAATAAGTTGTTGAGCACCTCTATTTATAGAAAGAGATGCTCAACACCTCATACTATTGACAATTACATTACATTTAATAATGCAATGACATTTTCAAATGATGGGCCAATCCACCGAAAGGTAGATTGGTTATATTATTTTTTTTTTGTTTTTTTTGTTGAACACACTTTGGATTTTTCATTAATTTCGGCCTTGAAAACCTCATAACTAGAAGTGTAAAGGTGTAGATATTTGAGTCTTCTTTCATCTGGAACTGAAATTCCCTCAATCCGATATCGGAGTAAAACGTTATAGCCAAAATACGAAAATTGCGCAAAGTTAGTCTGTTAGAACGCCATTTTAAGTTTATAGCCTCCAAAATCCAAATGTCACGTCCATTTTTCTAATTATACATCCAAAGTATTATTTCACCTGCATAATTAAAAAAATCAAAATAAAAATATAAAACATAAATTTAATTATTATTTAAAAAATATGGTAAATTAAAGAGATAAATGGAATTATAAGTGTAGAATAATTACTTTCTTTTTATTAAATGTACACTTTTTAGTGTTTATCACACCTCTTAACCAGCTTATTACTAGTCCTTAGTAATTTAAAAGAAATTTTTTTATCCAAGTCAATAATTGTTTTCTTTCTTTCTAAATGATCAAATAAGTAAATTCTCCTAAACTTTTTTACCTTTCTTCCATACACACATAAAATAAAGTATTAATCAATTTATTGTGCCCACAATATTCACAGGTCTTATTGAAAAAAAAATATAATATTTTTGTCATAAAGTTATATTATAATTTTCACCTTCCGACAAATGGTAGTTTTTTTATTTTTAATAATATATCTTTAACCCTTGTAACAAGCTTTGGGCCAGTGACTCCTAAACCAGTTGGCTTTAGGGTACTAGATGTTAAGACACCCCTACAGACTTAATTGCTCGGATCTCAGATGTCAAAAAAATTGTTCGATTCCCTTAAGCTTTATCTTTAACCCATGTAACGAGCTTTGAGTCAGTGACTCCTAAACCAATTGGCCTTAGGGCACTAGGTGTTAAAATACCTTTACGGACTTAATTGTTCGAGTTAGAGAGGCTACAAAATTAAAGTTATTCACACAATTTGTTTTTTTTACAAACTCAAGCTCTACTGTTTTACACTAACAATCACTAGTTACTGAGGTAAGATGTCTGGTTACTAAGTAAAAACTTGATTAGTATTATTATTATTATTATTTTAAAACTAACTAAAGATCAACCATTTTACGCGAACAATCACTACCTGTTGAGGCAAGATGTCCGGTTACTAAGTTAAAGTTTGATTAATTTTTTTTGAATAAAAATATAATTTTTACTACCTTTAGGTGTTACCTCCAACAAACTAGAGAACTGAATATTACAAAATTTTCACTTACGACCCATGATCATATGTTACCGTGTATATTGATAATACCTGTCAAATGAGCATATGAATATCAAATTTAATCAATATTATGGAGAATTCACAAATTTAAATGATTCAAAAAGAAAGTAACAAAATTACTTATTACGAATTACATTGAGATGCGTTTCAGGAGCGAAAACTCCTTACACTGTCATCACTGAACAACAATTTCACTTGGTTAGTCAAAAATTATTGTTGGTTTGTGTGTAGTTTTTTTTTAATAAAAACACAAATGAAAAATCAACACTAAAATATTTTTTTTACACATAAAATAACAACAAAACAAAATCAATATTTTTTTTTAAAACAAAAACACAAAAATAAAAATATTTTCTTACAAAAAGGAAAACAAAGAAACGAAAACTATCTAGTCAACTATCCCCTTCCCCCAACCAAATTGAGACATTGTCCCCAATGTCTGAATAAGAAGAAATAAAAATTAGAAGACATCACCTGGTTAGTGTGGAAAAGACAATTGAATTAACAACACTAATATTTAACCCAAAAGAGTTACAGATAAAGATTCAAGTCCACTCTACTCTTCTTGCCATGATCGTTATCTGACCAGTCCAACTTGGAAAGAATTGGGTCGATTTTTGGTTCATAAGCTAACAATTGGTCGATTAATTCACCAACTTTTCCTACAGTAAGAACAATATCTTTTGCCGGTTTTGAAATGAACCCGAGTCTTTTAGCATCATCAGGAAATACTAAAATAAAATTGAAAAAATGATCTACGTTAAGTAGTCCAATGGGTTTTCAGTGAATGTTCAAATTTTCCCGTGAAGCAACTGTGAATATTTCTTCCAACGTGCCCAGCCTACTTGTTAAAGTAATAAAATTGTTAGCCTGATTAATCATTTTAGTGAGTCTTTCAGACATACCTGAGACAATGTATTCTTCTCCATTTGATTTTCCAATGAGATTTCTGTCTGCCAAAGTTTTTGGGACGATTCTTAAAACTTGACTGCCTCCTTCTTGCACGGCCTTTGAAACACATCCCATCAATCCAAGATTGTCACCGCCATATACTTTTTTCCTACATAACTCTACCCAATTCTTTTGCAGCCTCAACAATTTTCGGTTTAGTACTAGAGCTAGATCCACAAAACACAGATATTAGTGACTCGTCGTCTTGAAGTTTTCTCAATTTTTGCTCTCTCTTATTTGGATGTGTCGAAAAGAGAAATGATGATATGTATTTATGGATCCTAAAAAAAGGTGAGTAATAAGGGCACTAGTACCTACAAAATGATAATTATCAGATGAATAGTAAAATAGATCGTGAAAGTCAAAAAGTTTAGATACTGTCGGTAAAATTAAAGTAAATGAAATCAAAACAATAAATTAAAGTAAAAAAAATCAAAGTAATAAATTGAAACAATATGTACGGGTAGTTATGAATGTGGCTCACATCTTCCTCTGGTTTAACGTCTAGTAACTGCTTGAACGCCCTCTATGGGTCGGAGCATCCAATTTTCTAACAAATTGGTAAACATGGTCTCTTAAAGTCAGATTTTCAAGATTGTATTGTTGTATTTCTTTTTTAAATTGTGTATGCAAATTACGAATCACTCGATGAATGTGTCCATAATATTAGGAGAAGAGTCTTAATAAGGATAAAGACAAATTATCTTTATAGTAGATCACATATTTCAAGTAAGAAGTGAGACCGCTTTTATGGGAATTTTAAACGTTGGATTCCCTAAAGTACTTGATAAAGCCACCGAATTGAACACAACTATAGAACGAGAAATGGTCGAAGTGAAGTTGTGTGATGTATATTGTCTTGGTTTACACTAACGGCGAAACAGTTCAAGACTATGGGTCATTAATTTGCAAAGTAAATCTGATAGTCATTTACTAGGAAATATTCAAGGCGAAAGCTACATATTCCGATGCAATTTTATTTTAAGGAAACTATTTTAAATGTCTGCATTGATATTTAGAAAATTTTGGGAGATTGTAAGAAAATTTTTAAAATATATATAAAAGTGTATATATATAGGGAATGAAATGACTCAATCCTTGGGTTTAAATGGTTCCTTGAAAAAGATATGTTCCTCAATAAGAGAAGACATAATCCTTAGGGTTGAAAGATTTTCTTGGAGGATTATGACTCATAAAAGAACATATGTTTTGAAATTAGAGTATATTTATAAAGGCAACCCTTCATGTCTATAAAAAAGTTCATTGGGTTCTTCATTTGTATTCATTCTAAAAAATTTACATTTATCTTCTTCTTCACTTATCCTTAAATATAATAGAGAGCCTAAGGTCTTCATATATAAAAGAGAGTTTCCACCATTATTCATAATTCAAGTTCTTGAAAAAAGAAGTATCTCTTTCACAAGAAGAAACCAAGCATCATGAGAGAACGTTAATCACAAAAGATTCGTAGTGCACCGAGGCAAAACTAATAAGTTCTTAAGGATATAGATTTTTCTCGACTTGATTTAAGTTCATCATCTTCTATATAATATTTTCCAAGTTTTTCTAACTCTTGTGTTTGTGTTCAATTTATAATTTGCATGGTTCTATTTGATGATTTTGATTAAATGATGCATGTTACAAGTAGGGATGGAAAAATTTGGATCCGGACCCGAGTCCGTACGGACCCGGATTCAGATCCGTAAAATGCATTCGAGTCTGGGCCCGGGTATACCCGGGTCCGGACCCAGGACCCGCAACCAGCATTCCTCCACTGTTTTTTTTCCTTTTTCTTTTTTTAAGCTCCACTATTCAATACTATTAGATGAACCAAGATTTAGAGATTTTGCGTTTTGAGAATTTGAGTGAAGATTGAAGAATTGAAGCAGAAGAACTGAAGAAGTGAAGTGAAGAAGATGAACTGAAGAAGTGAAGAAGATTTAGGGTTACTGGGTTGCTGAAGCTGAAGTGAAGAAGTGACTTAGGGAATAGGGATTTCGTATTTTGTTTTGCTTTTGCGAATTTGACTTTATTTTATTTTATTTTAACCGGGTCTCGGGTACCCGGGTCTTAATATTAAAGACCCGGATCAGCAAAAAAAAAATTGCAGATCCGGGCCGGGTCTGAATCTTTTTGACATCCCTAGTTAAAAGTGATAAATAACACATTCTGCCCAACAAGTTTTTTAACATATTAATAACATTAAAATAAAACTCGAGTAATTTTTTTTTTTGAAAATGTTGGAAACTCTGCCTCCAAATCACTCAATCCGGGTTTAAACGGTTCAGGTAAAATCATCGACTGCCCCAGATTATTATAAAAAATGTACTCATGGACTCGAATCCATAACCTAACAATCAAGTCTTAAATTCATTATCACCAAACCACATCTCTTAGGGGCAAAACTCGAGCAAATTGACAACTACTACATGACAAATCGTAAAAATGTAGACGAATAAAAATTGCCCCATCAAATCATATGCTGCTAACATAAAAATTGTCATTTTAATGTTTATAATTTTCTCATTTTTTTTTATAATAAATGTCGAAGGTAAAACTCTAAAGAAATAAGGTTTTTTCGAAATAATTCTTTATTAATCAAAACAATAAGGGTTTAAGAACTCTTTTTATAGGAAATTAAAAACATAAACTAAACCTAACAGCTTAATTTCGCCACCCTAAAACCTATGAGCCTTATTATATATAGATATATATATATATATTAGTGTGTGTCCATGTCTACGATACGGTGTTACAGAATTTATATAGAGATTAAGATTTTGTTATTTAATTTGTTTATAATGAAATGATTTTATTCTTTAATTTATTTGGTAGTTTTCATTTAATAAATGATTTTATTCTTTAATTTATTTGGTAGTTTTCATTTTTCATTTTTACAGAGATTCTATAATCAAATGACTTTTTATCAACCGTTAGATTATAATGAAATGATATGAGCCGCTAATTAAGCCACATAAAGATAACATTTGGATACATTATCTCTCCTAATCCTAACCATCTGTTACACTCTCTTTCCTCCCACACCATTGTGCTTTATAATATACTAGTGCGTGCCCGTGCCTACGGTACGGTGTTACATAATTTATATAGAGATTAAGATTTTGTTATTAATTTGTTTATAATGAAATGATTTTCTATTTAATTAAATGATTTTTTTTCTTTAATTTATTTGGTAATTTTCATTTTCCATTAATAAATGATTTTTTTTCTTTAATTTATTTGGTAATTTTCATTTTCCATTTTTATAGAGATTCTATAATGAAATGACTATTTATCGACTGTTAGATTATAATGAAATAATCTGAGCCACCAATTAAGCCACATAAAGATAGCATTTGGATATATTATCTCTCTTAATCTTAACCATCTGTTACACTCTCTTTCCTCCCACACCATTGTGCTATATATATATATATATATATATATATATATATAATGTAAAACAGGATGTTTATTTGAATGGTTGTAGAAGCTCGTTCGAACGTAATCACCCATATCCATTCTTTCAAACAGTTGATATGCCCATTCGTTTGAAAATTTTATTACATAATTGAATGTTTCTAATTTAGAGTAATTAAAATAAAAAAAATCCTAATAAAAAAATTATATAAGTATTCAGTTTGTATTCTTAAGATATGAAATATTCTCATATTGAAAAAAGTTCATGAGCTGGCAAAAAAATCTTCATGGTTTATTTTACACTAGTAAAGTTCTGTTTAGGATCTGTTGATATAATTTTTATATAGAGCTTATTTAAGTAGAATTTTTACTAATAGAGTTTTTAAAAGTAAATCTTTTAATAAATTTTTTTTTAAGTGTTTGGTTGTAAGTGAGAATTTTTATTAAAAAATATAAAATTATTTTTATTCAATAAATGAAATAATGATATTATAGGTAATTTAATATTTTTAAGTTGTGTTATGAAATAAATTAAATAATTTTGTTAAATTAAATAATGATATTATAGGTAATTTAATATTTTTAAGTTGTGTTATGAAATAATGGAATAATGATATTATAGGTAATTTATTATTTTTAAGTTGTGTTATGAAATAAATTAAATAATATTGTTAAATTAAATAATGATATTATAGGTAATTTATATTTTTAAGTTGTGTTATGAAATAAATGAAATAATGATATTATAGGTAATTTAATATTTTTAAGTTGTGTTATGAAATAAATGAAATAATGATATTATAGGTATTTATTATTTTTAAGTTGTGTTATGAAATAAATTAAATAATATTGTTAAATAAATAATGATATTATAGGTAATTTAATATTTTAAAAAAAAACTTCCTAAACTATACTCATAAAAACTCAAATTTTGCGCTTTTGCTAGTAGAGGTAAAATAGTTATGTTAATTCTCAAAAATTCTATTTAACATACAACCAAACACCATAAAAATTTTAAAAAAACTTTTTTTCCAAACAGGCACTTAGTAGAGTTTTTTATTAGTAGAATTTTTAGAAATATAACTTTTGATTAATAAATATTTTAGTTATTTAACTTTTAATAAGAATTTTTATTAAAAAATATAAAATTATTTTTATTCAATAAATGAAATAATGATATTATAGGTAATTTAATATTTTTAAGTTGTGTTATGAAATAAATTAAATAATTTTGTTAAATTAAATAATGATATTATAGGTAATTTAATATTTTTAAGTTGTGTTATGAAATAAATGGAATAATGATATTATAGGTAATTTATTATTTTTAAGTTGTGTTATGAAATAAATTAAATAATATTGTTAAATTAAATAATGATATTATAGGTAATTTAATATTTTAAAAAAAAAACTTCCTAAACTATACTCATAAAAACTCAAATTTTGCGCTTTTGCTAGTAGAGGTAAAATAGTTATGTTAATTCTCAAAAATTCTATTTAACATACAACCAAACACCATAAAAATTTTAAAAAAACTTTTTTTCCAAACAGGCACTTAGTAGAGTTTTTTATTAGTAGAATTTTTAGAAATATAACTTTTGATTAATAAATATTTTAGTTATTTAACTTTTAATAAGAATTTTTATTAAAATTTACAAATTTTTTTTACAATCTCTATACTCAAAAATCTAAATATTAAATTTTTACTTATAAGGAAAAACAGCTTTATTTTACTTCAAAAATTATACTCAAAATACAATCAAACACTACTAAAAAAAATTGAAATATTTTTTAAATTAAAAAATTATTTTTGAACTAATAAAAAAATCTTGTCAATTAAGTTAAAAAATAAAAATAAAAATAAAAAATACTTGTTAAAAATTCGAAAGCATTTTTAAGAGGGCACGTCAATAATAAATTAGTGACCGTGGGGTGTGAGGAGAAAATCTTCTATGCAACAGTGATACCATGTCATTCATGTAACAAGTCAATCATCCACTACCACTCGTGTTAAAAAATTAAAAAAACAACTAAAAAATAGTTGAAGAAACTCTACATGTTATTTTTTAATTCGCTTATGGTATCACATCACCCATATTACTGTTGCATCAAAGAATCTCCCAGGTGTGAGGGCCTCAATAATTGAATGGGACATAAATTCAAAAAATATGTGCTGGCATGGGAGAGGTACCTTTGGCGTTTCATTTCCCACCACGCTCCATGTCCACGCGCTTACAAACTTCAAAATCCACGCGCCTATTTTTGGCAGGTGGACACGTGACCTGTGGCCAACCGTTTGCTGACCTTTGTCATACGTAATCAGTTAGATTTTCAAAAATAAAATTTATTAAATTTGCAGAGGACAAAATGATTTTAGGAAGCTTCTTATATTATATTAGCCTTATTATCATTACATTATTTTGCCCAAGTGATTTTGAAACGGTTTTATTTAGTTTTGTTTATAATAAATGGTACAAAAGAAATAAAATATGATATTTTATTTATATATCTTTATAAATATTATATTTTATTATAAAATTTATTTTTTACTATTATATTTTTAATTATAGTAAAATTTAAGATTTTATGAAGATATATATAATAAAATAATACACTAAAAATATTTTTTTATGCTAATTTATTACTTTTCGATTTCTAATTCACTGATAATAATCCATAATATTAAAATACTTATTTTGAATGTTTAAACTTGACACTTTATCATTTATCTTTATCTCTTTATCATAAAGGTTTGAATTTTATTTTATTTAATATAATTGTAATAGTATATTTCTTTTCATTTATGAGTATCTCTTTTGATTTTGGATTATTTAGATTTTATTATTGAATTTATGATAAAATAATAAATGGATAATATGAATTTTAAAATATTTAAATTTTTCCATAATTGGACTATATTAATTAAGGCAGTCTCTACATATTATAATACCAGTATAATAGTATTATATTATTAAAAAAATGAAATCTTTGAATTAAATACACTGTGTTTATGTAAATTTTCAACTCTTTTTTTTTACCAATTCACTTCTATTATGTTTTAAAAAAATATCTTAAATAAGTTATAGCACATACTATTTTTATTGTAATTTTTCTGAAAGATAATTAATCCTCTTCACACCCACTTGAAAAAGGGATGGTTTTTTTTTTTTTTCCTTGAATTTAATAGAGTGGAACAAAAATTATAACGTGTAATACAATTAAAAATCAATATGATGAAAATAAAATCATTATGACTTTCAATACAATTAAAAATCAATATGAAAATAAAGTGATTATGACTTTCCCAACCCTTAA
>SKCR01040458.1:0-92861 GCA_019454045.1 Zanthoxylum bungeanum | reverse complement strand
ATCCATCTACAGGAGGGACATGAATCCAACTACTGCCTTCATTTCCTCGCACGTAAAGCCCTCCTATACTATCCTGAAGGAGAATTGTGAGGGTTGATACATCCGAGTGACGGCCTACGCCAACTGTTAGTTCAGGATTTGGGCAAATGGGATAGTAGTTCAGGTTTGTTCTTACTGAACCCATCAGGATTTTTTCTTTTGTTTCATCAATTTTGTTTACATTTAGCCCTTTCATTAACACTTGCAACAGCTGTTTGATAAGAACTTCTGAACTCTTCATGAATTCAAGCACTTCATCCCTACAAGCAAAGATAAGTTCAGACATATGAATGATATAAATATAACGTACGAAGAACGACATTTAGGTCTCTAATTAATGTTTCTCACTTTTATCATTTATGTACCTAATATTTTTATTTACCCATTAAACTCTGGCGTTAAAACTGTAACAGAAAACTAATATGATGTGTTTGTCAAAGAACCATGATCTTTTGTTCAATGTTTAATGCTTTTATATTCTTTAAGGGTCTTTAATAATGATTTTTTTTTTCAAAGAACCATGATCTTTTGTATCTTTAATGGATATCATCATTAAAATTCATAAAAAGATGAAAACCGTCATTAGAAAGGACCACTTTCTAATGACACGACATAAGTTGATAGTTTTAAAATCTTCATCAAAGATCATTTATGTAGTAGTGATTAGTTTCTTACTTGCAAACAGAAGGCCACAAAGCAGAAGCTTCATCTTCAGAAACAAAAAAAAGGCTAAGATAATCCTTCCATTCCAAAGCCTTTTCAACCTGAGTGTTAAAGCTGGTGCCAAACCTGACATTGTTAGAGGGTGAAAGCTCTTTGGAATACTTCTTCTTCGCCTCAGCTGGTAGCCCAAAGAACCTGTGAGTCGCCGCCTTTACTCTCTCTAGTACTTGAAGAGGGACACAATGGTTAACAACCTGGAAGAATCCCCACTTCTCTGCTGCATCACAAATGGATTCTGAAACTAATTGGCCATCATCCCATTTTGACATATCAATTACAGGAATAGAATACGCCTGGGGAAGGACATTGATGTCCTTATCGATTCTCTCTTCCAAGGGATGGATATATTCCTTAGGGAGGGCTATGAGTCCCATTTCGGAGAGACCCTTTACTCCATTCCCTTGGTTTATGACAAACTCTGAGAGATTTGAGGAGTCAGTGAATGATTTAGCTATTGGACCCATTACTTTTACTTGAACTTGGAAAATAGATAAAAGCTTTATAATTGATGAAACAAACAAGTCTAGTGCATGCCTATTTATAACCTCTTGTTGAATATCTCCAAAGAATAGTTTTCCTAGCTTAACTATTATAGTGGAGACAGAAGTCCCTTGAACACTTTTTCAAGTCATAGGAATAGGGATGATAATATCAGAAATGATATTCGTACTTAAACTTTTCCCAAAAATTTTCTCGAACGTCTCATTGTAGCTACAGTGGTCTACAGTAATTCACTGTAGCTACAGTGAGACGTTCGGGGAAATTTTCGAGAAAAATTTAAGTAAGAATATCACTATTGTGATAAAATTATTCAAATTCTAGACCGGATCCGGATTTATATTTTAAGGATTCGAAATCCGGAGATTTGGATATATATTCAACTAAATCCGAAATCTGGATTTCAATATCTCGAAATAAAAAATTATTAAAAATTATTTTTATTTATAAATTTATTATAATTTTATAATTAAATTTAGATTATTTTGATGGATTTTGAAAATTATAGAAGTTATTTTTGACGTTAAATTATTATTGTTTAATTAGAATTATTATATTATATTATATTCTTTTAAATATTTAAAATTAAATAATTTTAAAATAAAATAAAAATATGAATTTTTTAAGGTTTCAGATATCTAGAAATCGCACTAAAAATACCCACTTTCAATTTCATATAATTTTTTTTACAAATTCAGATGCAAGTCCAAATTCATATTTTGTCATCCCTACCTAAAGGGAATTTGCAATCGCCAAAAGATCAAAGTTTTGAATAAAAGTAATCATCAAAAACACATGTTTTAATAAGACAGTCAATTTTTGTGTTCATGGTAATGGTTATGGTCAGTCAATGGAGAGAAATTTAATTAATAATTTTATTTCTTTATTGTTATTAGTTAATTTCAATTTAACATATATATGTCAATATATTAATACGTGTGCATACCACGTCGTTTGTACGTCCATTCCACTTAAGTCTTTCTCGAGTGAGTGAAGTATAAATATCATTTACATCCCTATATTTTAGCTCTAAAACTCATTATATTTTTATAGTTTGTAAAATATGACATTACATCCTTCTATTTTAATTATTAACAAAATTTGATATTTTTATCCTTATTCAAATTAGGTAATTAATATTACAAAAATATTTAAACAAGAAAGTGAATCATATAAATTTCTTACAAAAAATCAAATTCAATTTGTAAAAATTAAAAAAATATATATTAACAATTATACTCATATTGAGAATTTTAACTTTTTATTTTATTATACGTTGTTGTTAGCTTTTTATTTCTTTAAAATAATTTTTTGTATGTTTATAAATATTCACCACTAAATTCAAATAAATAAAAATAGGGAAATGCTAACAAGTGCCCTTAGGGCACTTGTTAAGAGTCCATTTAAGGAAATTTTTTATGGAAAAAAGAAAAAAGTCATTAATGATTTGACAATTTTTTATATTTCCCATAAAAATAATATCAAAACTTTCCTTTTATGGATTCTTAACAAGTGCCCTTAGGGCACTTGTTAGCATAACCTATAAAAATATGCGAAATATTTCCTTAATTAAATTAGAAAAGTTAAAAATTGATAGTAATAGCAATACTCTATAACTTATATTCGAATAGTTTCTTTCATATGAAATGCATTTTACATGATTGATAATTACAATATTAATTTAAATAATAATAATTAAATAATTATATTTCAAGTTAATCCTTAATTTAAATATTTTTTTACTTTTTGTTAAAAAGAAAGTTTTTGCTTAGATTGATAATTTTAAATGCTTATTAATTAAATATAATTTATTTTTTTGTTAAAAAGAAAAATTTTTATTTAAACTTTTCAAGGGTAAAAGTATCAAACCAAGGAAAAACTTTAGAATGAATAGTATTTGAGGTATTTTTCAAATTATACAGATATGATGAGAAATTGAAGCAAAATATAGGGGGTGTGATGGGCATTTACTAGTGAGTGAATATCCAACTAGTAAACTATTTGAACATCACCTAATTTTTTGAAAAATGAGAGGGAAATGATATAATTTAACAAAATAATTGGGTTTTTCTTTTTTTAGAAAAAATAAATTTCTAAAAAAGAAAATAGAAAAAAGGAAGGTGTTATTTCCCTCTCACCTTGAATAATATTTTCTTTCTTTGAATTTTTTCCCCATATTATATATTCATCATTAAACAAACTCAAACCTACCATTTTGACAAAACAGACCATCGAGGAATATCGCCACCCATTTAAAGAATCAAATATGTTTACGTAATTTTTATGGACTTAAATTCGGTGTTGAGCTAAATTTTATACGGAGGTTGGTTTTTTTTTAATTTAATTTTTAATATTTATATAAATGATGACAAATAGTTATTTGAAAATAATTTAAAAGTAATTAAATTTTATCCGTACATTATTATTAAATCACACGTTGTAAAAAAAATTATAAAAAATTTAGCACAATTCAGTTCAATTCAGTATTGGATCCAAATTCAAGTTTATGGTTTATTGATAGTAAATTTTATGTTTTCATATTGTTATAAAATTGAACAGATTTTTTTTTACAGCAAATCTCAATGGATTTGCTGCATATGGATGTTGGGTTTACAAAAATAGACATCCTTCTGCAAATAAAACCTCTTGTTGAATATCTCCAAAGAATAGTTTTCCTAGCTTAACTCTTATAGTGGAGACAGAAGTCCCTTGAACACTTTTTAAGTTAGGGATGATAATATTATTCAAATTCTAGATCGGATCCGGATTTATATTTTAAGGATTCGAAATCCGGAGATTTGGATCTATATTCAACTAAATTCGAAATCTGGATATCAATATCTCGAAATAAAAATTTATTTTTATTTATAATTTTATATTTAAATTTAGATTATTTTGATGGATTTTGAAAATTATAGATGTTATTTTTGACGTTAAATTATTATTGTTTTAATTAGAATTATTAAATTATATTATATTTTTTAAATATTTAAAATTAAATAATTTGAAAATAAAATAAAAAATATGAATTTTTTAAGGTTTCAGATATCTAGAAATCGCACGAAAAATACCCACTCTCAATTTCATATTATAATTTTTTACAAATTCAGAGGCAAGTCGAAATTCATATTTTGTCATCCCTACCTAAAGGGAATTTGCAATCGCCAAAAGATCAAAGTTTTGAATAAAAGTAATCATCAAAAATATGTGTTTTAATAAGACAGTCAACTTTTGTGTTCATGGTAATGGAAGGTGACCCATTTTTATGGTCGGTCAATGGAGAGAAATTTATTAATAATTTTATTTTGAGATATATATATTAATAATTTAATTAATATATTCAAACTTGTAGAAATATATTAGTACGTGTGCATACCACGTCGTTTGTACGTCCATTTCACATAAGTCTTTCTCGAGTGAGTGAAGGATAAATATCATTTACATCCCTATATTTTAGCTCTAAAACTTATTATATTTTTTATAGTTTGTAAAATACGACATCACATCCTTCTATTTTAATTATTAACAAATTTGATATTTTTATCCTTATTCAAATTAGGTAATTAATATTACAAAAATATTTAAACAAGAAAGTGAATCATATAAATTTCTTATAAAAAAATCAAATTTAATTTGTAAAAATTAAAAAAATATATATTAACAATTATACTCATATTGAAAATTTTAACTTTTTATCGTATTATACGTTGTTGTTAACTTTTTATTTCTTTAAAATAATTTTTTGTATGTTTATAAATATTCACCACTAAATTCAAATAAATAAAAACATGCGAAATATTTCCTTAATTAAATTAGAAAAGTTAAAAATTGATAGTAATAGTAATACTCTAACTTATATTCGAATAGTTTCTTTCATATGAAATACATTTTACATGATTGATAATTACAATATTAATTTAAATAATAATAATTAAACAATTATATTTCAAGTTAATCCTTAATTTAATTTTTTTACTTTTTGTTAAAAAGAAAGTTTTTGCTTAGATTGATAATTTTAAATGCTTATTAATTTAAATACATTTATTTTTATTTTTTTTAAAGAAAATTTTTGTCATTTATTTTAATTATTTAAATTTTTCAAGGGTAAAAGTATCAAACTAAGGAAAAACTTAGAATGAATAGTATTTTGAGGTATTTTTCAAATTATAGAGATATGATGAGAAATTGAAGCAAAATATAGGGGGTGTGATGGGCATTTACCAGTGAGTGAATGTCCAACTAGTAAAAAATTTGAACAATCACCTAATTTTTTGAAAAATGAGAGGGAAATGATATAATTTAACAATAATTGTTTTTTTTTAAAAAAATAATTTTCTAATAAAGAAAATAGAAAAAAGGAAGGTGTTATTTCCCTCTCACCTTGTATAATATTTCCTTTCTTTGAATTTTCTCCCCAGATTATATATTTATCATTGAACAAATTCAAACCTTCCATTTTGACATAACAGACTATGGAGGAATATCGCCACCCATTTAGAATCAAATATGTTTACGTAACTTTTATGGACTTAAATTCGGTATTGAGCTAAATTTTATACTGAGGTTGGTTTTTTAAGCTCAATTTGATACCGAGGTTGGTTTTTAATTTAATTTTTTATTTTTTATAAATGATGAAAAATAGTTATTGGAAAATAATTTAAAAGTAATTAAATTTTATCCGTACATTATTATTAAATCACGTGTTGTAAAAAAAAATTATAAAAAATTTAGTACAATTCAGTTCAATTCAGTATATGATCCAAATTCAAGTGTTAGGTTTATTGATGGTAAATTTTATATTTTCATATTTTTATGAAAATTGAACAGATTTTTTTACAAGCATATCTCAATGGATGAAGACTTTTTTAATGGTAGGTGAATATCCATACATGTTGCCTCTTCGTAATAAACAAATGAACATCGTCTACCATGCCCCAGAGTCTAATAAAAAACTATACAAAATATTAATAATATTACGATTATAAATTTTTTGTTCTACAAGAAAATGTTAAATTATCATTGGCAATTATTGATGGTTATTAAAAAAATTCAATAAAAATAGTGGCGGAATATATATCAACGGATAAAATTCAAATCTAAATGTGACGTTATATTTTAGCGATGAAATTCTGATAAAATAAAGACAATTTTTTCTATGGAAAGAATTTATCACTAAAGGTGACGACACTACTTAGTAGCAATGAAATATTACATAATTTCCATCGCTACTTTATTAAATGAATAATTCTGTCTGTATTTTAAATTTTTATTATTTTTATCATTAAATCATATAATTTATATTATTTATTATTAACTAAAATATTAAAAAAATATTTAAAAAAATTAGTTTCATTAGCCTAGTTGTTTCCAGCTCCATTTAGAATCATACCTTACACACTATATTATAAACATTAAACATACCTTCTTTTTTTTTTTTATTGACCAACCAATAAAATACACAAATTCAGAAATTTTATTGACCAACCAACTCAAACATTATAAAGTATAATAAACATTCACATATTTTGTATTGGATATATACTCAATATTTAACACATATTCCAATCATATATCCAAATTTGATATATTTTATAATTTTTAGATAAATCGATAAATAAAATTTCAAAATTTATTTATTTTTGAAAACATACTAATCTTCATATATACGATTGATAGTTTTCCGTATAGAGATAAAATGTGTGTGGGGGAGGTCCTTAAAGTTAAAGTCATGAAAATCGGCTTTGAGATAATTTGGTGAGCACTCCAAAAATCGTGCCGTAGGAATAACTTGACAAACAAAACCAACTACCAGTTGCTGAAAACCTGAATTTGTGATGAATGATAACTAATATATGTTGAATTTTTGGGATTTGCTGCTGTAAACTTCAATTACAGGTATAGATACGGTTGTGGTTCGAAATCGTAATTGAACCATTGATTAATTATAAATCGAACTGTTGACTATGTAATTTCGATTCGTGAAACTGTAACCGAACTGGTCGAGTCCGATTCGATTAAGGTTGAGATAATTTCTAACCACTAGTTTGGGCGGTTGGACCGGTTCAAACCATAACAGTTACGGTTCAGGTTCCGGTTCCGGTTCGAAACCGTTAGCCGTTACAGTCAAAAAATATTTTTTTAATAATAATAAAAGTTTAAAATGTCTAATTCACCCCTCTCAATAACTATATTTTGGAGGTATTTTAGGCATAAAAAAAATTAAAATAACCCTTTAACTCATTTTCCAAAACCACAAAATCCTTTATTCTCTTCTCACTCTCTCAATTTCTCAAATCTCATATATTCAATCAATGTATTCTCTTATTATCTCAATCTCTTCATTATAATATTGACGAGCTCATCACACAATACTAACATTCCTGAGCTGAGGACATCGCTCGACATACCATCGGCGAAATGACTTCACGTATTTAAGTGAAAAATCGAGGATCTGAAACGTCACCTGAAGTATCTCATGGTTTGATTTAATTGGAACATTTGTGGATTTCATTAAATGATTTAATAATTTATAACCATAAATTTATTAAATCATTTTTCATTTATTTATTGAAATAAAATTGAAAATTTTTTGCTCAATTTTCGGCCATTAAAAAAAAAAAATATAGGTTTTATTTCAATTTTTGTTTCATAATTTTCAAGTTACCAGAAAAGTTTGAGAGAAAAATGAAGAAACAAGGTAAAAGATTGAGCAAATCTTGGAATTTGAAAGTTTTACTAACTTTCTTCAACTTAAAAATTATTTCTATATTTCTAGGCTTCAACATGTGTAGCTTATAATTTTCTCTACTCTTTTAAGCATGTAATTGAATGGTTGGGAACTTGATAGAAAGATGTTAGCATGTATGATTATTAAAGAATGCTTATTATGAGTAATTAAGTATTCTTTTGATTATTTGATAATCAAGTTGCCATTCTAGAGTTGCAAAGCCTCATTAATGACCTAAAATTATTCTTGAGTTGTTTCATGATGGTGAGACTTGTTTGATGTAGTAAAGATTGAATTTGGCTAATTTGGTGTAATGGGGTCTATCAGATAATTATGAGAAATTAGGGTTCATAACCTAATCCAAATTTGGAAATTTGGAGCTTTTCATATATGTGGTGTATAATGATGTTATTTAATTTGGGGTTGATTGGATTTCATCTTGACTTGTTTTGGACAAGATTGAACTAAAATGTAATCCTGAAACCTTTTGGACCCTTTCGGCAATTATGAAAAAATTAGGAATTTTCGTTGCATATTATATTTTGATGTATAAGACATGTATAAATCATTTTGGTAGTTATTTAAGATCACTTGAATTTGTATTTGATAAATTAGGACTAAAATGATCAAAATACAAACTTTGAGGGGCTAATCGGCAATAAGGTTAAAATTCTGGATTTTGGGTAAAACTTTCAGTTTTTTAAGTATTGAGTAATTAAAAATAAATAAGTTTATTTTAATTGCTCAAGAAAAAATAATTGAAATAAAAAAATTTCATTTTTCCGCATTCTGCTGTATTATCCGAAAATACCGCCTAAAACCCTAACAGCAAACATGTTTGGAAAAAAGGCTCACCCCACGGGATGCCAGATGCGAAGCCCCGGGGGGGGCAAACGGCTCACAGCCTCGGGTCACCACCCTAAAAACAAAAAACTTCAGTGTATGCCTCTACACCACCGACTCGAACCATCAATACACCACCACCAAGACCATCCCAAATGCCATCAGCTCATTCTTCAAAAACTCCAATCCCTACCCCAAGACCTCAGAAAAGTCACTTCTACCCAATAAGAGGCAATGATGAGGAGCGCCTCAATGAGGGTCCACAGAAGAAAACCATCACCTCATATATAAGGCCCCAACGGCTTCTGCTCCAAAGAATTGGGCAGTCCAAACCTTGGGAGTAAATGATCCCCTATAGAGAGCAAGAGAAGACACGACTCACCTCATGCCGACCTTCAATTACCCCAAACGGGACATCAATAGGGACTTAGCCTATGAAAGCATTTCTCCTCACGAGGTCATCCAAAAAGTGGGTCGCCTTCAATCAAAAGTAATTACTTCTAACTTAGTCTTTTGCTTTCAATATTTTTTCACACACTGATATGATATCTTTATATGCAGCTAACTTATCTCATGGACACCAATATGGACATACTATCAAGTATCATTCATAAGAGGCCAGGCTCAAAGGCTTCAAAATAGTTTGATTGAGGCAAGAGCTGTTCAAGAAGGTGGATGAGGCCAAAATTGAAACTGAAGCCTTCTGTCAATCTCTTAGAACTGCCAAAAATGAGAAGGACGAATCTCGAGCTGAGGCCGTTTCCAGGGTCTTTGAACTTAAACTGTAGCATGCGAAGACTGTCATCGCCGATGGGAAGTTCAGTGAAAACGATACTGAGCTCGAGAAAGCCAATGATGAGCTAACCAAGGCCCGAGGTGAGTTGGGCTATCTACAAGTAAATTTTATCGAACGCATCGAGAATATCAAGGTTGACATTTGGGTTGAAGGCTTGGAGGAATCCCTAGTGCTGATTGAGGAGACCTACCATGACCTTGACTTAACTGAGCTCCAAAAGGTCGTCAAGGTCACCAAGATGGAAATAACTTTTGATGAAGCCTTTGGAATGGGCTGCGATGAACTTGATGAAATCTTCAATCCAGCCCCTCTAACCTCGGTACTTGCTACTGCTAAAGATGTTATCGGCCCCTCATCCACTGATGCTGCCCCCTGCTCTGGCGGAAGATGTTCGCAGTAATCCTCTCATGTAACTGATCTTCTTCTGCGGAAAATCCCGAAGGGGCCTATAATGTAAATGATTGAATCAATAAAATTTTTGTTCCCTTTTTTTTGGTTACTCTTGTGCATTTCCACTTTCACACCAAAGTACACACTAAGTAAAGTCCTGAACTAGAGCACTTTCGTCTGTCAACACTTAACAAAATTTTAAACTTGTAATAACAAGTTTAATATCCACTCGGTAACATAACTGACCTAATTGCCAACACAACCTATCCAATAAGGACCATTCCTCCACAACGAATGACGACTCCGAAGCATACTAATGGGCTTACCTATTCTAAAAAAACCCATTCCGACCAGAGCAATAATCTATCGGTCTTTGATACCGTGTTACTCTGACGAGGCCAGCTATTCTAAAAATATTTGTTTGCTATGTATCGTTGAAGCCCCCACGGTGGGTCCCAAATTATAGGAAGTATATTTCCCGTCCAGCCCACAATCGAGAATTTGTATGATGGGGGCACCAACGATCCTACAAAACAAAGAAAAAGTGAGTGTGGAGCAACTGTCCACCGGGTGTGGTGGATATCGTAGGCACTCTGATACAAATTGTCCAAATCGGGAATTTGGACAATGTATGCTTGGGCATTATATGATATTGGGCTGTCAGCTAGGACACTGATCAAATAACTGTGACTGAGAAATTAAGTAATAAGAACTGTGTTTCATTTGATCGTGTGTGCCTCTTACTCTTGTGGGTGTATGGGCTCGTGCGCCCTGTATACGAGTCATGTGTATAGGCTCAGAGCTGTTAATAGCCTTACGTTGGTGTATATTTAACCTAATAGACCTGATGTTGTATGGGATCAATATCGACTGAAATGTCCACGTCGAGTGGGTCCTTGGCGACTGAAACTCATGCTGATTGGGCCTTATTGGCAGTCCACGATGCCACCAGGGCCAGATTAAAACCACGAGACATAATCTTATGTGAGTTCATCGTGTGAACCCAAGTATCGTCTGAGACACAATAATATTTGAGTCCTCAACCCAAATTTGGCCCATACACTCATTTCAGAAGAAAAATATGGAAACAAGCTATATGATTCTTTTATTGAATTATTTACCACACTCAAACATAATATTGAACTTGCATATTTATATTAATAAACATAAACTTGATAGAATGTAACTAATTCAAAAAACATATAAATGATAAATGAGATTTTCGAAAATTTATTTTTCAAATCCTAGACTAAATAAACTTGATTCGGTACGCCGAAACAGTGGCGCATTATTGTTTTGTAAGCCGAATCTCTGAAGCATATTGATTTGACATCCGAAAATCTGACGCATGTATGTTTGGTAATAATTGCGTCTTAATGTATCATTTTCTTCTTTTTTATTTTTTTTTATTATTATTTTTTATTATAAAACAGTCCATTCCTTTTTTTCCTTGTTTATTTCTTAGGTAGAAAATGAGTGTAAAACTCTCACATTTTCTTTTCAATCACAGATATTTTCAACAAGAGAATGATGTTTGACCTGGCTTTGGTGACGAACGGCTGATATTTTGGAGATGTATGTGAAATTTTGGGTAGAGGGTTTATTTTGGAGGAATGAAGAGGGGGGGGAAATGAGATAATGGTGATATGTTTTTATTTTTTATATTTGGAAATTTTTGTGATTGATGGAAATATGGTGATGTTTGTATCTAACAACACTAAAAGTAATAAGTTCTTAAGATTATTGGGGATTTAAGTGTTATTAAACGAAATTAACATGCATCGAATTAAACAAAACCAGAACAACAATCTTGGAAAATAACATACCATAAACCCTAAAACTTTTAGAATAAGAAAAACCTGGACAATAACGAAATTAATGCTCCAAGTCGAGTTTCCTCTGGAACTTATTAGCCACGCCTCGGTGCTCTATGGATTTTGTGGCTAACGTTCTCTCAGGATAACTTGGATTCCTCTTGTTCAAGGGGAACTCCTTAACAAGATCTCGAACTAGACAATCTTGTAATCTCTCTCTTGACTCAGAAAATAATAAAATGATGTGACTCAAGACTTCTCAAATTCTGGATGCCTTAGAGGAACATGAAGGCAACTATATAAAGGCATGGAAGGGTACCTTAAGGGCACCATTTGGTTTGGGGTGCAACCATCCTAAAGATTATACCCATTCCATGCACCAGGGGTGTTCACGAGTCGGGTCGGGTTTTTTAATTTTTTTTATGACCCGATCGGGTCGGGTCATTTGACCCGAAACCCGAAATTTGAGGAGGTGACCCGCGCGGGTCGGGGTCAAAAATACTGCGGGTCGGGTCGGGTCAACATAACATGCGTTAAGTATAATATATATATTTTATTAACACAAATTTCCCTAGGTGTGTCAGCAGCTATAAGGTCAAAACATTAGAATGAGATCCAATTGTTCACTGGTTCAAGTCTCCATATTAGCATTGTTTTTTGTTTTCTTTTTTTTAAAAAAAAAATAGGATTTTCAGTTGCTTTTGATGTGATTCAAACCAGAGAACACTTAGAGAGACAAAGAAACCATTTCACCACTTCTGCTACGCTTTTTTCGTGTTATCATTATATCATTAAAAATATATATATTATAATTATAATACCATTTACATCGGGTCGGGTCAGACCCAAATTTTCTGGCTGAAACCCGTGACTCGACCCGACATTTCGGGTCGGGTCCACAATTGACCCGAAATTAAATTTAAGATTTATAAACCCGACCGGGTTGGGGCGGGTCAGCTCGGGTCGGGTCGGGTCGCGGGTTGACCCGACCCTATGAACACCCTTACATGCACCATTTGGAGCCAAGAAGTATGTTTTTCTGAATTGAATGACATATCCCTACATGATTGTACCCTTCCTATAGGGCAACATCCAAGGGACATGACCATTCTCCATCCAAACTCTATATTTAGAGAATTTACAACATCATTTTCTTCTTCTTCTTCTTTTTATTTTATTTTATTTATTTTTTTTTATTTTATATATAAAACAGTCCCTTCCTTTTTTTTTCTTGTTTACTTATAGGTAGAAAATGACCGTAAAAAGACATTTTCTTTTCAATGTTTCTCTTTCTTTCTTTTTTCCACAGAATTTTTCAACAAGAGAATGATGTTTGACCGGGCTTTGGTGACCAACGGCTGATATTTTGGAGAGATGTATGTGAAATTTTGGGTGAGCAGAGAATACAATTTGGAGGTTTATTTTGAGGAAGGGGGGGGGGGGGGGGGGGGGGGGGGATGAGGGAATGGTGATGTGTTTTTATTTTATTTTTGGAAATTTTTGTGGTCGATGGAAAATATGGTGATGTTTGGTGACCTGGTGTTTATATTATATGTATGCGGAAGTTTTTGTTTGAACTTGCCTATTTATATTAATAAATATAAATTACATAAAATCTAACTAATTCAAAAAAAAAAAACATATAAATGATAACTGAATTTGAATTTCAAATATATAATTTATTTTCAAATCTTAAATTAGATACAGTATGCTTCTTAATAATTTCCCACTAAAGAAAAATATGATTTATTGATATGATAAGTTCATTCTAAATTCTAATACAAATAGTGATAAAACTAGAGCATATTAAACCATTTTTTTTTTTTAAAATCATATAACATATATATTTTTGACATCCAGGGCCAGGAGCGAAGAACTAGTCTCAGGCAGCACATCACATTGCACTTTATTTTCAACAACACAAGAAGTAGGGCTTTTTATGTAATTTCATCTCATCAAAAGTTGCTTATCTTTGCAAATTCAATAGTTTTCTTCCCATCATGTCCCTTCCTTTTTTTTTCCTTGTTTATTTATAGGTAGAAAATGACTCTAAAACTCAGACATTTTCTTTTCAATGTTTTTCTTTCTTTCTTTTTTCCATAGATTTTTTCAACAAGAGAATGACATTTGACCTGACTTTGGTGACGAAGGGCTGATATTTTGGAGATATATGTGAAATTTGGGGGTGAGCAGAGAATGCAATTTGGGGTTTTATTTTGGAGGAACGAAGAGGGGGGAAATGAGAGGGGTGTTCACTGGTAGGGTCGGGTTTTTTGAAATTTTGTTAGACTCGATCGGATCGGGTCAATGGAAAATCGGGGTCGCGGAGAAAGAAATGGAACCTGATCGGGTTCGGGTCGGGTCGGGTCGGGTCATTTATTTTTTTTAAATGATTTAATTATTTTGAAATATTAATATTAGTTATTTTATGTCCCAAAAAAATATCATATATATAAAGTTTTAATACAAAAAAAAAAACCAGAACAACAATTAACATGCATCAAACTAATAAAAACCAGAACAACAATCTTGGAAAATAACATACCATAAACCATAAAACTTTAAGAATAAGAAAAACATGTACAATGACGAAATTAATGCTCCAAGTCGAGTTTCATCTGTCCTTAAAAACTTATTAGCCTCGCATCGGTGCTCTACGGATTTTGTGGCTAACGTACTCTCAGGATAACTTGGATTCCTGTTGTTCAATGGATACTCCTTAACAAGATCTCGAACTAGACAATGATGTAATCTCTCTCTTGACTCAGAAAATAATAATATGATGGACTCAAGATATCTCAAATTCTGGATGCCTTAGAGGAACATGAAGGCTACTATATAAAGGCAAGGAAGGGTGCCTTAAGGGCCGTATTTGGTTTGAGGTGCAATCTTTCTAAGGGTTATACTCTTTCCATACACCATTTGGAGCCAAGAAGTATATTCTTCTAAATTGAAGGATATGCCCCTACATGTTTCTACCCTTCCCATAAGGCACCATCCAAGGGACATGACTCTTCTCCATCCAAACTCTATATTAGAGAATTTACAATTTACAACATCATTTTCTTTTCTTCTTCTTCTTCTCTTTTTTTTTAATTTTTTTTTTTTAATTTTATAAAACAGTCCCTTCCTTTTTTTTCCTTGTTTATTTGTAGGTAGAAAATGACTATAAAACTCGGACATTTTCTTTTCAATGTTTCTCTTTCTTTCTTTTTTCCACAGATTTTTTCAACAAGAGATCTAACTAATTCAAAATTTAAAAAAAAAACTATAAATGATAAATGAATTTGAATTTCAAATATAAAATTTATTTTTCAAATCCTAAATTAGATAGAGTATGCTTCTTAATAATTTCCCACTAAAGAAAAATATGATTTATTGATATGATAAGTTCATTCTAAATTCTAATACAAATAGTGATAAAACTAGAGCAAATTCTAATCACATTGCACTTTATTTTCATCAACACAAGAAGTAGGGCTTTTTATGTAATTTCATCTCATCAAAAGTTGCTTATCTTTGCAAATTCAATAGTTTTCTTCCCATCATGTGCCTTCCTATAGAAATGCCTTGAATAATCTGCACAAAGAACTGGCTTATAAATTGGCCTCTCCCCATTTGCAAGCACTTCAGGAAAAGGACATACTATGGCTTCAGGTTTCGGGTTCACAAAAAGAGGCACCGAAATCCTGTTCTCACTTCCATTAGCAATGACACAATGCTCAATACTCTTGTACCTTCATTGCTCATGATTTGTAAAGCATCACCAATGTTAACAATGAGAGATCCTCTAATGGGAGAGACATGAATCCAGTTATTACCATTGTTTTCGCGGACATAGAGTCCCCCGATATCATCCTGAAGAAGTACAGTGAATGTTGAAATATCCGAATGACGGCCTACTCCAACTGTGAGTTCAGGATTCGGACAAATTGGATAGTAGTTGAGATTACTCTTCTTGAACCCATCAACATAGATTCTCTAATTTCATCAATTTCTTTCACTTTTAGCCCCTTTGTTAGGACTTGCATTAAACGTTTGATGAGAACTTCTGAACTCTTATGTACTCCAATATTTCATCCCTGGCCAAAAAGAAGAAGGAAAAAAATTTCAATACTGCACAATATTAGTACATTCAAAAGAACTCATAGTTTGTTTGTTTGTTAGGGAAAAAAAAAGAATGTGTATATGTATTTTAAAACTCTATGAGTTTTACGTGGAACTTAATTGAAGCATTGGAGAATAAAATTTTAATTGTCGGTCTTATATTGCCTTAAAAAAAAAAGGTAATATATAATCATAGGTTGCTCGACCCTTAGATAATTTAAGCAATCGTCTAGGGTCTCGCTTTAAATAAAAAAGACATACAAAAATTTATGCTTATACATTTAAGTGTATTGTAAATTATTATTAATTTTTATGTAAAAAATAACAAAATTATCTTAATTGATTAGTTAATTATAATAGAGAATTATTAAAATGATTAAAGTATTATATTTTAGTAAACATTTACTTTAAAATTTCTTATTTTCAAAACGAATAATATGATTATTTTATTTTTCTAAAAATATCTCTAATAGAACAAGGCATCGCTAAATTTTTTCGGCTGAGGCCCTAAAAAACGTGAGTTGCCCTTGCTGTCTAATTAGAATGGATTTGAATTGTCAACATGCTAGTTCACTTGATCAAGACACCTTTCTTCATATGATAGGTTTTGTGTTCGATTCCTCACGTTCATGTAATTATTGATCTTCGGGTCTAGTTCTATTAGTTAAGAATAGGGACCTTATTCTTACGGTTTTTAGGTCTTGTTCTCATAACATTAAGTGTGATTCAATCAGCTTATGAGCCATGATTCATCTCCTTTGAGGTTTAGTCAATAATGATCTGTCAAGCGAAAATCAATTCTTATAGAAATAATATGAGTGTTCAGATTTTTTTCATCTTTATAATGAAATAATATAATATATAGATGAAAGAAATGTAAACCTTCCTTAAACTATGGGGAAAAAAACGAACTGTTGATTTTTTTAATAAATTATGATCGGTAGTTGAATGTTAACCGTCCATCACTATAAATAGACATGTAGCAGGAGAATAAATTTTTTTTTAACACAACTCAACTCAACAATGCTTCCAAATTTGGTTAGAACAACCATTAAAAAAATAAATAAAGAAGCATGCATCAACGTAACTTAACCATAAATATAAGGATAAAATACATGGATCGCCAAATAAAAATGCATTTCATGTATAAATTGTCACTTACTTGCAAACAGGAGGCCAAAAAGCAGAAGCTTCTTCCTCAGAAACATAAAACAAGCTCAAAAAGTCTTTCCACTCCAGAGCCATTTCCACATGAGGAACAAAGCTTGACCCGAACCTGGCATTATTGGTTGGTGAATTCTCCTTCGAGTACTTCCTCTTCTCTTCTGCGGGTAATCCGAAAAATCGGTGAGTCGCTTCTTTTACTCTCTCAAGTACTTCCAAGGGCACACCATGATTAATAATCTGGAAAAATCCCCAATTCTCAGCGGCTTCGCAAATGGATTTTGCAACTTCAGGACAGTCCCATTTGGACATATCAATGAGGGGAATTGATACTTGGTTCAGGATTTTTTTCTCACTGAATCTTTCTTCTAAGGGTTGGTGAAATTGTTTTGGCAGGCTTTTGATTCCAATTTCGGAGAGACCCTTTACTCCATGGCCTTTGTTTATAACAAAATCAGCAATATCCCAGGACTCAGTTGCCATGATAGTGCCATTTACTGGTGCCATTATTCCTCCACACTTGAATAATTCAGCAAGTGCAAGATGGATGGAATATACTTGGTGATGAATTTAACATCACCAATGGCTATTTTATAGTGATTCATTGATGCATTTAAAACGTTTAAAAAATCCAAATAAAGATAAAAGGCTGTTTCCTCCAACAAAATTTGACTTAATTTTTTCCGAAGTAAGGTAAATTTCAAAACATCGTTTGTCGTTTTCAAGAATTGTCTTGCAGGAGCGAAATTCAGTGAACTGTTTCTAGTTAAAGCAGCATCACTCTATAATAAAACAAGGGCATGAATATAGTACCCGATATTGATACCGGGGGCTCAGAATTTTGAAGACATTCTGTAGCGGTGCCTTATTTTCATGTTTAATAACATAATTTCATACTTAATGTCATATTTTTCATGTATAATGTTCAAATTTGCATGTTAATGCTATAAAATTTCATATTAACAATAGTACATGTGTGAAATTTCAAAATTTTATGTCACATGTAAAAAAAAAATTCATTTTTAATGCCCTATTTTCATGTTTAATGCTCTAAATTTCATGACAATGCTAATAAATTTTTATGTTGGTCAATTTTGCATGTCATTACCCCAATTTTCATAATTAACGTCCAAATTTTCATGTTAATGCTATACAAGGAAATAAAATCATAATTTTTATGTTTATTGTCCATTTTTTCATGTTTAATACTCATATTCATGTTCAATATCATATTTTTCATGTTTAATTCCTAAAAATTCAAGGTAATAGTGATGATTTTTAGGTTTACAGATTTTGCATGTTTATTGCCACATTTTCATGTAGACTAACCTAAAATTTTAGGTTAATGCCCAAAAATTTTTAGTGTGACCAAATCAATATCCAATCTTTTATCTCTATTGTAAAAAATAAAAATTATGTTTAATACCTATATTTTCATGTTCAGTGTCCCAATTTTCATATTTAATTGCCAAAATTTCAAGTTATTGATATTTAGATAACCGATTTTTTTAAATTCTTTAATATATTAAAAATTAAGATTTTATTTCGGCCATTTGATTCTCATCTAAGGGCTAAGATCAAACCTACTACCCATGCCCCCAATATATTATTAGCAAGAGGGCTACTACTCCCACCTCCCCAAAATTCTCATATCCTCTCTCTCCTACTTAAAATGTCAAAATTACCCATCTCTTTATAAAAATCCATTCTCCCAATAATATACACTTATTTAACACTATATATATATATATATATATATATATATATATTATATATATATATATATCTATATATATTAATTTAACGAACTTACATTTTTTTATTTATTAATTAAATTTTTTAATTTTGTTTATTTTTTAAAATTTATATTTTTTTGTTCTTTATATATCTAATCTTTTTTATTTGTTTAATAAATATTACAAATTTCATATTTATTATTAATTATTTTGTGTTCATTTATTCATTTAATTTTTGTGATTTTTTTTTAATTTATTCAACACTACTTATGTATTATAAAAATATTCTCATGTATATCAGAGAAATATATATTTAAAAAAGAGTACAAATAACAACATAAAAAAATACACTTAAAAATATAAAAACACAATTTTAATCTATGTTGCCTCCAAAGTCTCCTCCTAGCGCACTTGGTGAGATACTCAATACTTCGTACCATAATTGATTACGAATTCTATAACGAGTTGCCCATTCTATAGCTTCGTATGATGAATGTTCCCACCACCACATTGGTTACTGATTCACGAAATTAAATAAGACAAATAATTTTTAATAAAGTAAAAATAAAATCAGAATCAGAATCAAATAGACTATGTCAAAATTTATAACATAGTTTTGCTAGGGCGCAAAACTGTGTCAGTGGGAAGTTTTGCTAGTTTTGCTGGGGCGCAAAACTATGACATAGTTTTGCTAGGGCGCAAAACTACATCAGTGGGAAGGAAATTTTTCACTCCCATAGGGGCAAATTTGAAATTTCCGGGGAGACAAAAGGAGGGGCGCATGTCAGGGGGGGCGTGGACGAGGTAGTAGTAATTTTCTATTAGCAATGCTCATAAAACAAAGGATATTTAAGTCTTTTCAGTTTCCAATCATTTTTGTAACATCATTTTTTTTTTTGTCAAAATATTACTATAAGCCTCGATAAATTATAACGTCACTAAATAAATATTTGTTTGGAGGTCCTGAACTATTGTATTTCATATAGGGTCGTCTTCTAGTCTGGTCCTAACAATTTGGATTTCATCTGAATAAGCTAAATGACAACACAAAACAGTGTCAAACTCAATATATTTATTTTATCCTATTATCATATCAAATCTAACCAAACCCCACAATCATATTATCATTACCTAAAACATATTTATATGTCTCTAAATTATCAAAACCAAACAAAACCATCAACCAACTCCTAATTCAATCAAACAACAAACCCAGTCTTTATTTGAATTTTGTAAATGTTTTAGTTGTATCTAAAGATGAGAGGGTGAGGAGTGTGTTAAAGACAATTCCAAGAGATTTGAGATCAAATTTCAAGGAGTTAATTTAAAGAGAGAAATCGAAACCAGTTGAGAGAGAAATAATTAGAGATATAAAGTATGTCCAGAGAGAGAAAATACCTCGTACGACATCGTCTGATCTCCATTTCTGACGAATGACCATATCTGAAGAATCGCATTGACGAGACTGTTGGAAAAATGCTTATGAGTAAGCATTTTGAGGCACAATTTTAAGTATGGTCCACTTCGTGTTAGTGGTTGGTTTTGAATGATTTGGATACTCCTCCGTGAGTAGTTCGAAATGGTATATTCATATGCTTAATTGGTGCTTGGGTGAATGAGTAATTGTTGCTAAAAGTTCATCAGTTGGTGTTGGAAAATAAAGAAAAAGGAGCTTGTTCCATATGGGAAAGCTATTAGAGAGAAAGTGTCTTTATATATGATTACTCATATGTAGATAGGTAAAAGTTATAAGGATAGAGGCTCTCTCTACGTGCGCGCGCAGGGGGTGCAAATCAAAATCCGATTAGGCCTGACTCGTGTGCACCCACCCACACGTCCTGCGTACACGAATGCCAGACAAAATTGTGCAGGCCCGGCCAGCCAATTTTTGCTAGTCTCTTTATTTTTCCAAACCTTTTGAAGTGTTCCATAAAAGTTAATTAATTCCATTAATTAATTTGGTACTTCAAACGAAATGTCTCATTAATGAGAGATTAATGGCATACTTATCTTATTTTTTTTAATATATATAGGATGCAGTGGTTTCGTTTTTTTTTAAAAAAAGATACAAAACACAAAGTTTCAGTTTAAAGGAAAAATTAGTTCTCTATTTTCTTTGTTTGGGAAGAGTTCAAACCTTTAGTGGTTCGTTGGTAACGGGTTTTGGTGGTACCCATACTCGTTCGTTTTCCGTTGCATCCTGGGAAACAATCGTCTCACGTTCTACTGCACCTTCGGTAGGAGACAAATTTATTTTAAGGAGATTATTGACATCAACAAGCCTCGGGAAAGTTAAGCAGTGGTTCGACTCAGCAGTTTGGTCAGAGGTTCAGAGGCAGACGCTTTCACTAATCTCAGGGTCTGCTGCGAGGGTCTGTTTTGCGCATCAGGGGCTGAAATTAAGCCTAATTTGGATTTTCTTGTAACTACCATAATATTTGCACTACAGTCTTAAAAAAAAATTGATTCTGTGGATATAGAAATCAGTCCAAACACAGTTGATCCGAATGTGGCAGCCTCTTCGGCTGGCCAGAGTGCTGTGACAGCCTCTATGGTTGGCCAAAGTACTGTGACAGCCTCTTCGGCTGGCCAACATGTTTCAGCCTCTGGGTTTAATCTGGCAGCCTCTGGGGCTGGCCAAGGTGTTGCTGCCTCTATGGCTAATCAACTTGTTGGACATGTGAGCCATGTCAATCCTGCTGCTGAAAAACCTGAAAAATTCACTGGTCAGAATTTCAAAAGGTGACAATAGAAAATGTTATTTTACTTGACCATTTTGAACCTTGCGAATTTCCTAAAGGAAGATGCTTATGTACCCATAGAGGGTAAGATTGATATTCAAGTCATCAGTGCCATTGATGCTTGGAAACATTCTGAATTCCTATGTCGGAATTATGTGCTGAATGGCCTATGTGATTTATTGTACAGTGTGTAGGACAAAATGAATACAGCAAAAGAGCTTTGGGAATCTTTAGATCGAAAATATAAAATTGAGGATACTGGTACTAAGAAATTTATTGTAGTTCGATTCCTAGATTTTAAGATGGTTGATTCCAAAACTGTGCTAAGTCAAGTACAAGAACTGCAGATTATTCTTGCAGAAATTCATGCTGAGGGGATGGTTTTAAGTGAAACTTCCAAGTAGCCTCGATAATTGAAAAACTACCACCTGGTTGGAAAGATTTCAAGAATTATCTAAAGCATAAACGAAAAGAAATGAGCATTGAAAACTTGGTTCTTAAACTTAGAATTGAGGAAGACAACATAGTATCTGACAAGAGAGGGATAACTCATTAGGGCAAAGCAAATGTTGTTGAACATGACCATAAGAACAAGAACCTCAATAACAAAGGGTCAAAGATGGGCCCTAAAGGAGGAGTTTCTAAGAAATCCAAATTTCAAGGAAGATGCTTCAACTGTGAAAAAATGGGTCACAAGTCTTCTGAGTGCAGACTGCCGAAGAAGAAAAAGAAGCAAGAGGCTAATGTAATGGAAAACATGACTCAAGATGTTTCAGACATTAACCTATCTGCTGCGGTTTCAGAGGTGAATCTGGTGGGTTATAACCCAAGAGAGTGGTGGATTGACACTGGTGCCACTCGACATGTGTGCTCGGACAAGAGCATGTTTTCTTCATTTGAGCCTATTGGTAATGGGGAAAAAATATACATGGGAAATTCATCAACATCTGAGATTGAAGGTCAAGGAAAGGTGATTCTGAAGATGACCTCTGGGAAAGAGTTGACACTGAACAATGTTCTGTATGTACCAGATTTACAGAAGAATCTTGTGTCTAGATCGCTTCTAAACAAGCATGGATTCCGGATGGTGTTCGAGTCTGATAAAGTAGTTTTGCCTAAAAATGGGATGTATGTTGGAAAAAGATATGTAACTGATGGGCTATTTAAGCTCAATGTAATGGTTATTACCCAAAAATATCAATAAAGCTAGTTCTTCTGCTTATATTATTGAGTACTCTAATCTATGGCATGGTAGATTAGGAGTTAGGACATGTTAATTTTAATTCATTGCGGAAATTAATTAACACGAATCACATTCCCAATTTCAAAATTGATAACAGACATAAGTGTGATACTTGTGGTTAGGCAAAACTAACTAGATCATCTTTTCATAGTATTGAAAGAAACTCTCAACCACTTGATCTAATTCATACCGATGTATGTGATTTTAATTCAATACAATCGAGAGGTGGTAATAAATATTTTATTACATTTATTGATGATTGCACGAGATTTTGCTATGTGTATTTGATGAAAAACAAGGACGAAGCTATAGAGAAATTTGTTCTCTATAAGAATGCAGTTGAGAACCAATTGAATAAGAGAATTAAGGAGTTAAGAAGTGATCGTGGCGGTGAGTATGTTTTTCCTTTTGTATCCCTTTGTGAACAAAATGGAATCATACATCAAACCACAGCTCCTTATTCACCTCAATCCAATGGGATTGCAGAACGGAAGAATCGTACCTTGAAAGAAATGATGAACGCTATGTTAATCAGCTCTGGCTTACCTTAGAATATGTGGGGAGAAGCTGTTTTATCAGCTAATACCTTTTAAATAGGTACCACGGAAAGAAGCAGAGAAAACTCCTTATGAAATGTGGAAAGGAAAGGTACATTCCTATAAATTCCTACGAGTGTGGGGGTGTCTTGCCAAGGTTGTCATTCCTCCACCTAAGAAGGTGAAGATATGACCAAAAACTGTTGATTACATTTTCATAGGATATGCACATAACAGTAATGCTTATCGATTTCTTGTGTATGAGTCTAATGTACCAGATATTCATAAGAATACGATAATGGAGTCGAGAAATGCATCTTTTTTCGAATACGTTTTTCCTTGTAAAACTAATTCGAATTCAAATGTGCACAAACGGGCACATGAGGCTATCATTGAAGATAGTCAGGACCAAGAACACATAAATGTTCCAGATGATCAAAAAGTTGTTGAACTTGAACCAAGACGTAGCAAAAGAGCTTGAACGGAAAAATCATTTGGTCCAGATTTTCTGACATTTTTGCTAGAGAATGATCCTCAAAGCTATAACGAAGCTGTAAGGTTAGCTGATGGTGCTTTGTGGAAAGATGCCATCAATGGTGAAATTGAATCCATCTTACAAAATCACACATGAGAGTTAGTGGATTTTCCTCCAGGGTGTAAACCTTTAGGGTCCAAGTGGATTTTCAAAAAGAAAATGAAGGCAGATGGATCAATTGACAAGTACAAAGCAAGACTTGTAATTAAAGGTTACTGACAACGTGAAGGTCTTGATTACTTTGATACTTATTCTCCTGTAACGAGAATAAATTCCATAAGGATGATACTGGCAATTGCTGCTTTGCGCAATCTTGAGATACATCAGATGAATGTGAAAACAGCCTTTCTGAATGGAGATTTAGATGAAGAAATTTACATAGAACAACCTGAAGGATTTATAGCTCCAGAACAAGAAAAGAAAGTATGTAAGTTAATTAAATCCTTGTATGGATTGAAACAAGCTCCGAAACAGTGGCATAAAAAGTTTGACGACGCCATGTTGTCAAATGGTTTCACAATCAATGAATGTGATAAATGTTTTTATGTCAAAGAGACAGAAGTTGGCTATGTCATTTTATGTCTCTACGTTGATGACATATTGATTGTCGGGAGTAATGTTAAAATGGTGAAATCTACCCAGAATATGCTGAAATATAAGTTTGACATGAAGGACTTGGGTCTAGCAGATGTCATTCTGGGAATAAAGATCTCGAGAGGTCCAGATGGATATATTCTTGACCAGTCGCATGAACATAATAATGAGAACTCAGATGTGTTAGGTAAAATATCTGTGTGATATATGTTTTCCATTTACATGAACGGCAATACAGTTCAATGACATCGCGTCCACTGTCAGCCAGTAAATGAGATATATTTTCACAAGAGAAGGTTCAAAGGCTGAGGCCTACCTATCCTATGTAGGTATTGAACCGTTGAACTCTTCTAGGTCAAAATAAAATATTTTGTAAAATAATTTTATTTGACGTTTTTTCGCCAATTTTATTCATGTGGGGATTGTTGGAAAAATACTTATGAGTAAGCATTTTGAGGCACAATTTTAAGAATGGTCCACTTCGTGTTAGTGGTTGGTTTTGAATGATTCAATTACTCCTACGTGAGTAGTTCGAAATGGTATATTCATATGCTTAAATTGGTGCTTGGGTGAATGAGTAATTGTTGCTCAAAGTTCACCAATTGGTGCTGGAAAATAAAGAAAAAGGAGCTTGTCCCATATGGGAAAGCTATTAGAGAGAAAGTGTCTTTATATATGATTATTCATATATAGATGGGTAAGAGTTATAAGGATAGATGCTCTCTCTACGTGCGCGTACAGAGGGGGTGTAAATCAAAATCCGATCAGGTCCGACTCGTGTGCACTTGCACGTCCTGCGTACACGAATGCCGAACAAAATTATACGGGCCCGGCCCAGCCAATTTTTGCTAGTTTCTTTATTTTTCCAAACCTTTTGAAGTGTTCCATAAAAGTAATTAATTTCATTAATTAATTTGGTACTTCAAACGGAAGGTCTCATTAATGAGTGATTAATGGCATACTTATCTTATTATTATTATTAAATTTTTTTTTATATATATAGGATGCAGTAGTTTCATTTTAAAAAAAAAGATACAAAACACAAAGTTTCGGTTTTAAGGAAAAATTAGTTCTCGGATTTCTTTGTTTGGGAAGAGTTCAAACACTTTAGTGGTTCGTTGGTAATGGATTTTGATGGTGCCCATACTCGTTCGTTTTCCGTTACATCCTGGGAAATAATCGTCTCACGTTCTACTGCACTTTCGGTAGGGGACGAATTTGTTTTAAGGAGATTATTGACATCAACAAGCCTCGGGAAAGTTAAGCAGTGGTTCAGCTGAGCAGTTCGGTCAGAGGTTCAGAGGCCGACGCTTTCACTAATCTCAGGGTCTGCTGCGAGGGTCTATTTTACGCATCAGAGGCTGAAATTAAGCCTAATTTGGATTTCCTTGTAACTACCATAATATTTGCACTACAGAGACGAATCCAATGGCACCAGACCGCCGACGTGATTCCATATAACGCGCCAATACGTACCGCCTCGTTGTCACCGCCACGCTTGTACGATACCTCCCAAACCTCGAATCTTCCCCTTTTATTGATATATGCAGTGTGGACATTTCGTTGTTCCAAATCGGAACTTCGGTTGTTGAGAAACGAGTAAAAAATGATAGTTATCATTGTTTGGCCGATCGTCAATAACCACCACTTTATGTAACATCCCCTATCCGGGAGATGCTATCGGCATGGAATAGAAACCCACCATCCCCTTGAGCCTATAACTTCTGAAAACTGCTATTCTTATCCCATATATAAACTCATGCATGAGACCATTGCCCAACTCATCAACCATGAATGCATAACACTTTTAATACAAAATACTTTATTTTAATACACATTACAACTTTGAAAATGATCATTATAATGTAATATGCATGTAATATTTACTATATAACATATATGTTACATGTCATTTCCTGACTCTGACAGGACTGGACTTTGTCCCTGACTTGACCTGGTGGACCAACTGCCTAGTGACTGCCATCGGTATCCGTCCTCCCGAGCTCGTCTTCCATGAACCTGTAAAATAAAACATTGGGAGTGGGGGGATTAGATCGTTAAACGATCTAAGTGAGTGTACGATTAAAACAAAAACTGATGTGTTTTTATAAAAAACTTTTGGTTACAAAACCCAATCTGTCACAAAAAAAAAAAACATTTTTTTTCTTGAAAACACTTTCCTTATCTAAAAACCTCACTTTTCTGCAAAACCTTTCTGTAAAAACTATTTTGTCTGCAAACTCTAAATCTTTTCTATAAAAACTAAATTTTCTTTCTAAAAATTCTTTTATAAAGCTTCTTTTCTGAAAACTGCATCTAAAAAAAAAAAAAAAATTTGTTCTCTGAAAAACCTGATGCATGGGGATGTTACGTATTGTCACCCCCTCATACGCCTAATTAAAGTCAGGAGTGCAAAACCATGATATTTGAGAGTTACGTATCGTCATCTCCCAAAGCATGCCACTACATGTCACCGAAACTAGTTGTCTTGGGGCGTTACGCATCACCGTCCCCCAAGCCACTGAACTAGAACTAGGGATGCAAATCTATGCTACCCTCCAAACTCTGAATCTAGGATCTAGGGGCATCTGTCATCCCTAGTCCTGAACTAAAATCTGGGGGCGTTACGTAACGTCGTCCCTTAGTCCTCAACATGTGCACATGTCCTCTCCATCAATTCCATATATGTGATAAGTTACATAGTGAGGTGGGTTTTTCCCTCATGCTTCGAAAATATGAAATCATGCTTTAAAAATATTTCTTTTCTAAACTATAACCTGAAAAGCATCTGTAATAAAAATCTGACTAACGCCCTATTTGCACAAAAGTAAGTCTGTGCTTATAAGAATATAAAGAAAAATCAACTTAGAAAGAGAGTGTCCACTCACTGATTTCGAATCTGGCTGATATTACTCACTTTCCGAAGAAACTCTGGTTCCTATGATGATCTATAATTGATAACTTCGATTAGAAAGTGGGTTGGGGAACATATTCCGAATTAAATTAAATTTATCCACTCAAGCACTTATTATTATTTCAAGGCATATCGTACTTATATCATGATGTAACATGTATACACGAACTGATACGAGACCCTTATGGTGGCCTCTAACACGCCAGGGTGGAGCTGTAATGATTTAAATCTGAATTGGGGAGTTTTTAGTCATGCATTGCGACTCTAACCTTTTGGGTATCGCGACGTGCACATACACGGATGAACTAGTGGGCAACTCTACTTTCGTGTCCGACGTTGGGCCTTGTGCTTCGTGACGTGCATAATTCCAGAAACTTATCTGGGAAAATTCCTTGTACACGGAGCGTTCTGCATCGCGACGCTAGGCCATTTTCAAGTCTTTACTTCCACCTTCCATGCCTAGTTTGCTCAACACTCTTTCTACACTTCCATACTATAATTTCTACTCATCAATTCTTTAAACTTCAATATGAATTCTTATTAAACCAACACTCCTCAATCCCTTTAACTCTTTAATCTCATAATCTCAATAGCTCAATACCTAGGGTTTTCAAGTATTTGGTCATTAATTCAATCAATTTCCATGCTCACATATATTGTAATCATCTATTAAAAAAACATATGTGACATTTAATCTGTATGATTAAATTTTATTGTTAACTTATAAAATAAAAATAAAAAATATATTACAATATTAAAATATATTCTCATATTAAAATAAGAAACATAAATGGCAGTCGTCCACAAAAATTAGCTAATTTTTTAGTTTTTGTGTGTATTGTTATTTGTTAATTTACTTTGAATTATTTTTATAAGTTTTTTCATAAGTTTTTATTTATTTATTTATTCTACTTCATAATGAAAATTATGATTATTAACTTTTGTACATTGACAATCAAGATTTAAATTTTAATAAGAAAATTTAAGCTTAAATTAAATAAATTTCATTGGAATTCATCCGAAAGAAAATTAAATATTTTTAAAGTTATTTATAACTATGAATATAATTTCAAATGAGACAGTGAGATAAGAGAGTAATTTTAAAATGAATTAGAAACATTATTTGATAATTGATAAACAAACAAATGAGAGATATATATTAAGTGTAAATAAAATAATAGTCTCATTTATACTATAAAATTAACTAGATCTGTATCATTTACAAGATTAATATCTAAAATAATATTAAGATTTTTATTATGATATGAAATTATAGTCAAAGATATACTCAATCCATACAAAATGCGGACCTATACTAGTATTATTAATTTATACTGATTTAAAAAATAAGTAGAGAATTGTGATAAAAATGGATAGACATTAGGCCATGAGAGAAATAAGTTACCCTTGGAATTTAAAAGTCAAAAATAGAATGTAAAGCTAAAAGTATGAGAGACATCTGAATCGAAATTGTACGACGACCTAAAAGTCAAGGATAGACAGTGAGAGAGAAAGTTCAGAGAGATCGAGATCTAAACAACCTACCTGAACATGATCTTATAACATGCTGGTGGTTGGGAACCTAAAATTATAATACTTTTTTTTCTTTTTTTACCCCAGGGGAATCATACAAAACAATTCTCTTTTTTTTTTTTTTTTTTTTTTTTTTTTTAATATCAAAAACCTATTTCTCATCATTTTCGAAAGAAAAAAAAAAGAGATCGTGAGGTAAAATTTCACTCTAAACGTTTTTTCTGTGAGATTATAAGTCAAAAAATTCACCTCTTTAATTAAAAGGTAACTGGGAAATGAATGAAATTAAGAAAAATAAATAAGTCCAATAATAAAATGTATATAAGTCAAATTAAGACTAAGAATATAAAAACAAACATGCTCTAATACTAGTAAGTAAAGGGAAAAAATGATATTGTGACAAAATATTTTCTATGGCAAACTTTTGAAAAAACTCTAGTGTAATTATTTTTGGTTTTTAATGAGTGTGGTTTGATGGTAAATTACTTAAAATTTGATTATAAAATCCCGAGTTCGAATCCAATTGGTGTATTTCTTATAAGAGTATGAGGCAGTCGAAGATTTTACATGCTCCGTTTAAACTCGGGTCAGATGGTTTAGTGGCGGAGTTTCCAACGTTTCAATTTTTTTTTTTTAATAATACATTTTTACCATGTAAATTTATAAATCTGTTAAAAGATATTCATAAATTACTCAGCTTGAAATTATCGAGACACACACACAAGTATATGTAAATAAAATGAGATTCCGATGAGGGATTTCTCAAATTATTGTTTAAAGAAATTACGTCAACTTCAGGTTGCCCATGTGTGAAGTGCGTTCGAAGTGGCGTTTCAAACTCTAAGTATTAGGTTTGCATGTTCAAAGTGCTTGCAAAGAGTATTTGAACGCTAATGCGATATCAGGAAGATTTCACGCATATTGCAGACTGATTTTAGAGCTGGGAACCCTAACTTATAAAAGGTTTTGTTCAGCCTCTTTTCACGACTTATGGGAAATCAATTGAAAAAAAAAAATCATATTTCCATTTTAATATGAATGAGATCAAACCCATGTAGGCCAATTCGTAAATCCTCTTGTAACTCCTTCAGAAGATTTTCGATAGGAATATGATTTCCGCTTTGAACAGTTTTGGAGGATGCACGATACATGATTTTATGTTGTTAGACATCGTCCTAACTAAGGTTTAAGGCTTGTGATTTCATAAGTTTATAATCGACCCGAAATGACCATATTTTTACATTTTTATGATATTTTATCAATGAAATCTTTCATTATCCCTAAAATAAGTTGGAGATTGGTTGTTCGAGTTCTGATCGAAGATCGAGTTCACTTGGTGAAGTTCTATACAGAGACTTCGAAATTCTAGAGAAAATTATTTGGTGTAGATTTGAGGAATTGCCTTAGATCATTATGATCAATGTAGATTGAGTAGGCAAAGTTTATTATAGGTCCATTACCATCGTTGTAACTCTTATTATTAATGAATTATGGCGGCCGCTATATCTCATGATGCTTGTGGATTCCCCAATTACTGTTTCTACTAGGATTAGTTTCAGTGTTCTTTTCTGAGGATATCTTGGCCTCTCGACCTGTCCTTTTGATTATTTGGGATTTTTATTTAGCTATATATGATTTCTCTTTTTTCTTAGTTAGATTTAGTTAGAGGTTGGTACACTTTCCTTATTCAGGTCTTCTATCTGGATTTATTGACTAAGGTATTAACAAGTTTGGTACCTTCTAATTCTCTTCTTAGGTTAGCCCTATTGTTAGTTTTCATTTATTGTAGTAAACTCTTATTTATTTTAAACAATAATACTATTTGGATGATGCTTTTAGTATGTGATTTGGAAAAATCTTTGATGCCAAACTAATTGAGATACAAGAATTTTTTTTGATGCTTTGACCATCGATGAGTTCATTTACCAAAAAAAAATTATTTTTCTTTATCAATAGTTTTTTCACTCCGTCAATAAATCCTTTTGATGATGATGTATAATTATTTTACTGCTTGAATTAATCTCTCTGTTTTTTTTGCTCGTTATTATGTGCATTGATTATTAAGAGTGTTGATTTACTAACAGTTTAATCGGCGATTAATTATCCTACAGGACACTAGCTATCCGCATAGCCTCAAAATCGGGCATGTTAATTGGCCCAAAAAATTACCTTAATTTGTGATGGTCCCAACTACTTAATCTTTATCTTGTAATTATTATTATTTTATTATTTTATTATCTATCCCACCACAAACTCTTCCCTATAAATAGAGAGGAACACTATTTGTATTTTTGTATCAAAATCAATTCATTCAGAATCAATAAGAAAAACCTGTAGCTTTCAAGGTATTATATTCTTCTATTTCTCTTTATTTTTATAACACGTTATCAGCACGATCAGCTTTTATTTAAGTTTTCTTTACCCAAAAAAAAAATGATAAAAGCCATAGTCGTATTTGGCCTGAAGCCGTATTCAGATTTGTAAGTGGCTTTGAAAAGCCATGAGCCAAATTTGGCCTGAAGCCAAATTCAGATTCACATGATGATCACGTTACTTGGCTCCTACAGGCATAATTGTGTAATTGTTTGTCCTTCTATTCTATCTGAAACATTGCCTTTGTCAACTTTGTTCCAAGTAACTGTCCTCTGGAGCAAGATTTGTTTACTTCTCCTGTAAATTTAATGACATGCGGCCTCTGAAGCAATTTATGATGTAGTTTGCTTCTTTCTTTATTAGCTTATTTCTTTGTAAGCCATGAGCCTTTGTTGATCATCGATCAGAAGATCTGAAGGTGATGATGGACCCAACCATCACAATTCATGCGTAAACTATTTCATTGTAAAAGATTGTTGATCATGAGGCTCTTATTAATCATGCGGCCTGAAGCCAATTTATTAATGATAATGATTGTGATGATCAAACATCTTTATAGATTTGATAATGATTAATCAAATGGCCTGAAGCCAAAATCATGATCACATGTAATTAAATGTGATCAATTGACAAGATCAAATACAATGGTTTAGAGCTGAGACATATATGGCTCATGCGGAGACTTATTTTTCGTAGTTTTTTTTTTTTTTTAAAAAAAAAAAAGGTATCATGTGAGGATTTCATCAGTATAAATAAATCAAAACCTGAAGTTTTGAATTTTAATTTTACAATTACAACCCGTAGTTCTAATTCACCATGTCATGTTTTTATTGTAATTAATTTAATACCTTAATGGATCTTATAAGTATGTTATGTGGTTGCCATTAAATTGGACCTTTCACATCAGAAAATAATTACCATATTTTTTTTATTTATTTGATATACTTAATTTTTTCATAATTATGATAAGATATATGAGGTATATTAGGACATGAAATTCTAAACTCACTAATCAATCTTTAGATTAGAACTTGAAGTTCTAGATCTGTAAAATAATATAGAACCTGAAGTTTTATATTTACATTATAATTGAAGAACCTGAAGTTATAATCTCATCAATTAAATTTTAGATTAAAACTTTGTTAGCACCTTTTTTATTGGCATGTATTCGTGACAAAACAAGTTCAATTGAGTTGTAATCTTTCATGAAGATCTTTGTGCAATTGGACTGGTTTCTGGCTGCTGTCATCAGACATGCGTTCATGGTGCGTTCGTTGCAGTGTTCGAACGATTGGCATTGGTGATGCGTTCGTTATTGGGTTCGAACGTGTGGCGTTAGTGGCACGTTCTTTATTGGGTTCGAACGGAAGCTTTCCAGAGAGCAAACGTTCGAGTCACGTTCTTGTTGGGTTCGAACGGGATCATTCCAGAGAGCATCCGTTCGTTGTGAGTTCGATTGGCGTTCGAATGAGTCTTCACAGAAAGGGCGCGTTCGTGTAGCGTTCTAGTAAGCGTTCGAACGCGACTGCGATCTGAATGCGTTTTTGGCCTGCAAAACCCTAGTTTTTCACCCTACCTATAAATATAACCCTTAGCCGCCATTCTCATCAGTTGAAACACTTTTCCCTTGAGCCAAATCTCTCAAAAGATTTCAACTCTCTTTGATTTCACCTTGAAGACTCTTTGAATCTCATGTCTTCTATTTGTTTGGTGAAATCTAATCTTTGTTAAACCTTCAACACAACCTAATCCAAAATCCCTAATCCTTTAGAGTTCTTTAGAAGGAGTTTTGGTAGTCGGATTTCCGGCGTCATTGGTGATATAATCTACTCAGAGACTTCAGAGGTTCTGAAGAAAACCGTGGGTCGCGGGCTTGAGGAATTCGTTGAGTTTTTGCAGTATTGAGGTACTTGAGTCGGTGGAGTTGCCACCATAGGTCTTAACCATCCCAGCAATGGGTGTTTGATTAAGTGAATAAGACTCAAAGGGACGCAAGCACACGAATTACAGTCCTAGAAGTTATGAAACTAAGAAATAAAAAATAAAAAATATGCTCATTTGAGTCTCCTTTTTTTTCTCTTTGTACGAGTGAGCTTTTATAGTGAAGCTTGTAAACTGTTTGGGCAGTTCCAGTATCTCCCTACAGCTGCTGAATCGTGTCTTCAATCGTTGAGTTGTGCGTCTCAACTGCTTGGTCGTGGAGGGAAAATTGCTTAACTACCGTAGTCGTAGGATCAACTGCATTACACGTTGCTGCTTCGGTCGTCCCGGGTTCTTTTCGTTCTAATCTAGTGACCGCTCTGATCGCTCCCTTCGTCGCTCTTCTTGCCTTCCCCCTTTATTCCTTCGTTCTAGGGCGATTTCGCTTTTATCAACAACTGTAGAAAAAGAAAAACTAGGAATTTAACATTGTCTGGTTAGAAATATCTAGGTCATTTTTTCAAATAATCCCAGTCTTTTAGGATGAATTCAATGGAAAAATCGTGGGTTGTTACCGAATATATTTGAGTTAATAATAGTAATTAACGACTCACCGAACTTCTAGGTCATTTTCTCAAATAATACCAGTCTTTTAGGATGAATTCAATGGAAAAATCGTGGGTTGTTACCGAATATATTTGAGTTAATAATAGTAATTAACGACTCACCGAACTTTTCGGCGTAAACGATAAAAAATTAACGGTGACAATACAGATATTTTTTTGTAATACTGTCGTTGATAGTATCAAACTACCAATGAAACTCAATTTATTACTAATATTTTTAATGGTTCAAGATTCTGTTGTTAATTGATTTTGTGTTGAATATTGAATTAATTGTCAGAATTTATCTAATATAAATCCCAAACTTAACACAACAGTGGAACTCATTCTAATCCCATATTTTGTCTATGGTACTAGAACAACTTTAAAAAAAAAACTATATATAAGATAATTTCTCATAAAAAAGATTATCCAATAATATTGTGTATTGATAATGCATAATTTCGGTTCGAACCGCAACCCGACCCGAATCAAACCGCGCGATTTGGAAAAATATTGAAAATGATTTCGGTTCAACCTGAACCGAACCGCAAATTTTGGGTCAGTGCGCGGTTTTGACCTAAACCGTGTCCCGAACTTCCCAAACCGTAAATTTTGACCAGAACTGCCTAAACCGCCGACCTGCTTTCAAATTAGACATTATTTTATATTTTTCGTCTATTTTAATCATGAAATTTAAGATATTTAATGATCATATGACAATATACAATGTATAAATGAAAACTATGTAATTTTTCTCTTCAATTATTATGTGAAAACACACAAAATTTTCTTTAGAAAATTTATAATTCAAGCCACCGACCCGAACCGTCGCGATTTTTCTTATCAAATTTGCGGTTTCGGTTTCTAATTTCTCAAACCGTCAACCCGCGTGGTTTGAAATATTAAACGAAAAAACCGACCCGAACTGCACCGCAAACACCCCTAACATAAAAAAAAAAACTAAAACTAATTATTTCCTGCAAATTAATCATACAATTCATGTGCAAATTGCCTAATATTTATCATACAAGTCAAGTGCAAATTGCCAACTATATGGAGTGTTTTTACAGAAAAAGATACTTTTCCTGTAAAAACACTTTTGGATGGCTGAAATATCGCCAACCTAACTTTCCAATTCTTGAGCAAGGACTCTTATTTAGAAACCCTCAAGTGAAGTGGGGACTCTGTCAGGACAAAAATGTTATACATACATAAACTATTACTTATAATTTTTACATCATTCTGATTGTAGCTACAGTGATTATGACAGGAGCAATGATACAGATATACATACATAAATTATTACTTATAATTTTTACACATCTTTCACTGTAGTTACAGTGATTACTGTAACATCACCGTAGCTACAATAAGAATGATATAAAAATTATAAGTAAGTGTTTATGTACGTATATCATTGTTTCTATCATAATTATCTCACATGTAATGTTTTTTTTTTTTTGAAAGACCAAAACACAAAGTCAAGATGCTTCGTACTCTTGTAACAAGAGTCTTGTTTATTAATTTCCCGATTTCACTGTGATCTTAATATCACTTTAAAAAAAACAAAACAAAATAGAAACTCAAAATTTTGCATAAAATTGTTGAAAAGTAGTCTACTTTAATTACATTTATTATTATAAACTTTCTGTCATGAACTTGTACATATACACAGCTTACATGAGATCAAGTGAGAATCATATATATGCCACACAAATTAATAATAACTTCAGTTCTAATCATATACATGCTTTTATTTTTGTCCTGTCTCATATATGATGCTGCCATGTGATATTAAAAATATGGGCACAAATTGCTATTATACCCTATGGACAATAAATTATTATTAAACTGCATTAATTAATATTTACTTAATATAATAATAAATTCAATAATCTACATTAATTAAGATTGACGTGTCATTCCAAAAAAAAAGATATACCTAATTGAATTTGAATAAATATTTACCTAATTGAATATGAATAATCTACATTAATTAATATTTACGTGTTTTCCAAAAAAAAAAAATTGAAATAGAATATGAATAAATATTTACTTATTATGATAATAAATCCCATTAGATATACCTAATTGAATATGAATAACCTACATTAATTAATATATACTTATTATGATAATAAATTCCGTTACAATGAATAATCTATATTAATTAATATACTCATTATGATAATAAATCCTATTACAATGAATAATCTACATTAATTAATATTTACTTATTATGATAATAATTTCAATAATCTATATTAATTAATATATACTTATTATGATGATAAATTCTCTTTCATTAGTTGTGATCTTCATTGTCATTAATTGAATGACTCTCATTTTAACTAATTTTAACAAAATATGATTTAGTGTTTCATAATCATACGATTAATCATTTATAGTGTCCAAATTAATTGTATAGTCGTCATTTTCAAAATCAAAGCGTCAATCAATTCATGGATATACATGAATGACACTAATTGAAATTTTAAGAAATATAATTGTTTAGCCTATAAATACAAGAGGGTTAGTGATGAACAATTTGTAATTAAGTAGTTAGAACATCAAAATAATTAAGCAACAAAAAAATGGGTATGGTTTTGGGAATTTTTCTCTTTGCGGCTAAGGCTCTTTGTGCTCTTACCTTCCACATGCCGAAGGGGAATATGAAGTCGATTTCTTCCAAAATGTGAGAATTGCCTACTACTTGCTTTTGTATCTATATTTCCATGATTATTCATACATTTTTTGTCTCATGAAAAAAATAAATATACCACAGCAAAACACGGGTGAAATTTCTAGTTAAATATAAATGTTTCAACTATAAGATCAATTTTATCGATAGAAGATCCTTTAATTTAAATTGTAAATCAGAATTCCTAGGCAAACCAACACGGTCCTATGTGGGAGTATGCCTATGATGTGTAATTTTTTTTATTTTAATGGATATGGGTGATATGGTACTACCAATTAATAAATATATAGTCAGAGCCAGTCGAGGGCCTAATTTGAATATAAGAAGTAAGCTAGCATACTTGAGACTTGTTGATCTTAGCAAAATCAACAGTCTTCTTCCCATCATGTGCTTTCCTGAAAAAATGCTTGACATAATCTGAATAAGGAACAGGCTTGTAGAGTGCTTCCTCTCCACTTGCAAGCACTTCAGGCAAAGGACTGATTACGTCTTGAGGCCTTGGGTTGACAAATATTGGGACCGAAATCCTGTTCTTGCTTCCATTAACAATCACACAATGCTCTACACTCCTGTATTTTCCATTGCTTAATATCTGCAAAGCATCACCTATATTGATGACTAAGGATCCATTAATTGGAGGGACATGAATCCAGCTATTGTCTTTGTGTCCGCGCACGTAAAGGCCTCCGATATTATCCTGAAGAAGGACAGTGAGACTTGAAACATCTGAGTGATGGCCTACGCCAACTGTCAGTTCAGGATTTGGACAAATTGGATAGTAGTTGAGGTTAGTTCTCACTGAACCCATCAAGAGAGCTTCTTTTGCCCCATCAATTTCGTTCACGTTCAGCCCTTTCATCAACACTTGCAATAGTTGTTTGATAAGAGTTTCAGAACTCTTCATGTATTCCAACACTTCATTCCTAAAACAAATAAATCAACGAGTTAAGTCTAGGAGATGTTAGAGCTAACTTGAGACGGATCGTGATCGTGCTGCAACTTTTAAGTCACAGTTATATTTTTATTTTTTTTTTTAAAAAAAAATTGCTAATGTTAGTTCATTTCTTTTTATAAGTTTAAGAAGGTTCGAGTATTTTCCTTATATATTATTTTATTTTATTATAAAGAATAAGAGAATTTAAATGCTTATATCGCTTTTATAAAGACTAATTTTTATATCACTTTTGGCTATTCATCAAAGGGGATGAAAATAAGGTCGGTAGACGGATAGAACTATATCCGAGATTATGAGAACAAGTTCCGAAAACAAGGCTGGCCGGGTCAAGTTTTTTTAATTATATCTCCCAATTTTTAAATTATAATATTATATTATAGTCATGAGCCTCAAAATGTAAAAAATCATCTTTGGTCCTGAGAATTACAGAGTCTGCCCTACCTAAAGACCGTGAGAATTTATGTAGGTTAGTAGAACTAGACTCGAAGACTAATAAAATTTCATGAATTCTTTATTCACTCATATGATCCTATAGAATCGATCCTAAAATCTACTATGAAGTATGTATATCTAATAAATCCGCTAGCATTTGTTCAGAAGTCACAGTTGTAAAATGAAATCACTAATTGTGAGTTCGTAAAATTTGGTAATATGGCGTAAAATCAGAATAGGTAAAGTTTCCTTACATGCAGGCAGGAGGCCACAAAGCAGAAGCTTCATCATCAGAAACATAAAAGAGGCTAAGGTAATCCTTCCACTCGAAAGCCTTTTCAACACGAGTATTAAAGCTTGTGCCAAACCTGACATTGTTAGAAGGTGAAAGCTCCTTTGAATACTTCTGCTTCTCCTCCGGCGACAACCCGAAGAACCGGTGAGTTGCCGCCTTGACACTCTCGAGTACCTCAATGGGTACACAGTGGTTAACAACCTGAAAGAATCCCCAGTTCCCAGCAGCTTCACAAATAGATTTTGCAACGTCTGCATCATCCCATTTCGTCATATCGATGACGGGAATGGATTCCTGTGGCAGAATATTAGCCTCATTGATTCTTTCTTCCAAGGGATGGATATATTGTTTTGGTAGGATTTTGAGGCCTGTTTCAGAGAGACCTTTTACTCCATGGCCTTTGTTTATGACAAAATCAGTCAGATCTGAGGATTCAGTGGATGTTGTTGTTATTGGTTCCATTAATCCTCGGATTAAGTTGCCAAAATATAAATATAGCTTAATATTTAACTGGAATAGGGAGAGGAAAAAAAACTGAAGATTGTAAAGCTGTATTGGAGGTAAAATTAGGTAATTAGATATTGGTGTCTCCGTTTTTATCCGAATAGGAATGGGAGATCATCTAATATTTCCTCACTTTTGTGAACAAATCTACAATACAAATGAGGTATTACGTCATCAGTACAACAATTCAATAATTCATTATTACATGGCTAAAATATTAAAAGAACAATTAAATATTAAATATTAAATTATACATGTCATTTACTAATTTTTTTGTGATACCACATTACTCATACCTTCGATGTATCAAGGAATTACTCGACTTTTTTTTAAAAAAAAAAATTACAATGGAGATTAGAGCTTGTAAAATATGACACCACCCAAAAATCTGACACAAATAAATAGATATAGTGTCAAATTTTATATTTTTATTAAATGAGTTGTGTCGTATCAACCCAATTAATAATCGTGTCGGATTTGTATTTCAAGTCTATTATATTGTATGTTTTTATAATCAATTCTCAATATTGGGTGTGATTTAATGAACATTTTTTATGATATCTTATTTTGCTAAATTTTAGGCACACTTAAACTTAGGTAGTATACTATTTTTAATTGACTTTTGAAACTATGGATTTTCATGATTTTAATTTTTAATATATGTCCTTTTTGTTTAAGTTTTCGTTATATGTATTTTGATATTATTGATATTAAACGAGTCGTGTTTAGGTGAGCCTAAATTTGGCACGTTCCAAATTTGACATCTCTAATGGAGATGATGTGATTTTGAAGTCAAAGCCAAGGGTGGATTGGGGTAATTTAGATCCACTGTTGAGCTAAGTTTATCATGATCTTATAATAATTTACATTTAAAATTCAAGTACATTTACATTTTAATCCAATAATTATCAATAATAATATATAAAAAAAACACATTATAAAATTAAGCTCCATACCGAATTCAAATTTATAACTGGAACTTAAAGAAAATTCGGACTCAATTCAACCAAATCTAACTGAAATCGGTTTGGTTCAGTGTTTGAAAATTAGTTTACTATTAATTACACATCAATAATATGCCGATGTTTGGTAAAAATAATAAATACAATCAAAATACTGGAACTTAAAGAAAATTCTGACTCAATTCAACCCAATGTAACTGAAATCGGTTTGGTTTAGTATTTTGAAAATTAGCTAACTATTAGAATTAATTACACATCAATAAATATGCGAGGTTTGGCAAAAATAATAAATACAATCAAAATTGCTGGTTAATTAATTGTAACTTTGTAAGGAGCTTGTCAAAACTATGTGTTGGCGAAGAAAATCGCCCTAGAAGACGAGTTAAATGAAAAATTAAGACACGTCAAAAGGCGAAGAACGATTAGGACTAGCGGATACTGAAGGGCTGTTTGGACGACGCAGTGATTAGGGCGACAAGAAGAGTTAAGACGACCAATACATGCCGTAGTTGATCCCACGATTCAGCGGTTAAACAGTACTAGTACTACCCACGACTTGGCAGTTCATCACGCACAATTTAGCAGTTCTCATGATCAAGCAGTTATGGCACATAACTCGACGGTTGGAGGCATGATCCAACAGTTGCAGAGAAGTTTGCAGATTAAAACCATCCGAGCAGTTAACAAGTCCACTATAAAGAACTCTCTCATGCGAAGAAAAAAGAGAGAAAAAAATGAAGACTCTAACGAGCATTGTATTTTCAATTTCGTAGCTTTGTAATCTTAGGACTGTAATTTGTGTGCTTGTGCCCCTTGGAGGCTTATTCACATAATCAAACACCTCTCGCTAAAACTTTATCTCAGGAGGTTTGAACCATACACGCTTCTTTTAAATATTTTGCTTTTCTTTATTTTCCAAGTGAATTAATACCTAAAAGATCACATTAACACTCTGAAAACAAAAAAGAAATCTTGATTGAATTTTTGCAATAAATTTCAGGGATTAGGACACATTGTCCCTAAATGATGTGGTTTGATGGTAAAGTGTTTAAAATTTGATTTTCAGATCCTGAATTCGAGTTAAAAAATACATTTCTTCCAATATTTTAAAAAATGGCAAAAAAAAAATAGGAACATATTATAGTCCGGACTAAACTAAAATAAATTTCAGTAACACTAGACTGAGTTTTACCGTATAATTTACAATAATAAGAGAAAGGATGATTATTGAAAGAAACAAAAATGATTACAATGCTTTTTTCCCGGAAACAAAAAACTAGCATTGAAGTTGTCCTTTACAACACATTCTAAATTGATAACAGATTTCATATTTCCAGCAAGCTACTGATAGGAGAAAGAGATTATCTAACTCCATAAACCTCTATAATTGTTAAAATTTCGGCATGATTTATACTAAAAATTGTGTAATTTAGACTAAAATCTAGCACCTCTAGATAACTTGTAATCATAAATAAACTCAACCAAACCCAGCTCAACATGCTAAGTAGCCTCAGGCCTGAACTCAACACATAACTATATAATGATGTGCTCAACACGTTTACTCTTTACATAATGTAAACCCATAACTTGATCCAAAACTGTTCAATAATTCTGTGACATCTTAGACTGCAATTGGACGATTCGTTGTCTTCAAAGTCTTCTCTGAAACTCTGTTAGCTCATTGAGTCCATTGTTAACCTACAAAACTAACAAATTGTTGTTGTGTGAGCTACAAAACTCAATAAGAATCTCACGCTTTAAATAAACATAAAATAAAGTATTATAGACATAAACATTAAACAACACACGTAGATATATTTAACTTTCCCATGCGTACAAGCTAATCCGCTGAACTACTAAGATCAAAATCAGCCTTTGCAGATAAATAAGCAATTACGGCTTCTAAATCAGTCTCTAATAAATCTGCACGTCGATTGGAATCAAGTTTATTCTACATATTTTTACCCTCGAACCCAATATTATGAAAACCTCCCACTTGATCAAAATTGAAATCCATGAATTGTCAGACTTAACTCCAACATGTTGCAATGCCTGAGCATGTGAAAAATCAGCATTATTGACATGTCTATGGGAACGAAGAAATTATGTCTCATATGGGGTAGCCAAATCAATAAATTTTATAACCATGTATTTCCCACTTGAATGATTATAGTTGATACGAAGTTCCGCAGTACAACCATTACGATTAATATGGCTAATGCCTATGGGTTCTCTCACTCTATTAGTTCACTCCAAATTTTTTTAACCTATACCTTTGGCAAGAGTAAACCCAAGAACAAAATATTATTTTGCCACTTTTATTGTCACGACGAATCTCATCTTTCCTAATAGAGAATCCAATAGTCTTAGAATATTTTTTATGCCGTGCCCCAACATCATCAACTGAATCAATTTCTGAACCAACACTTATTGATCTAGTGAACTCATCTCCACATGTGTTGTTTGAAAGTTGAAGCTTGCTATTGTTATTGTCAATAATACTTGTTGGAGGGGCTGACATATCCCCAAAATATTTGTTGGAATCACCTTCATTGAGGTCGAACACCCAAATTGAAATATTTCCAGTATCTGATGATGTAGTCATGATTACATCTGAAACAAAAATAATATACTAAGTAAATAAAACTTAGCTCTAATATGACTTAATAAAAAAAAAACACTGCAAAGCTGAATGTGATCAATGGTGTACCCTAAAAGCTGAAATGAATTTACTTGGTTGGATTGGTTGGTGAAGAATAACGTAATCCACGTCAATGAGTATTCAAATTAATATTTTTAATTTTAATTTCCATTTATTTTGTAAACTTAAGTACAATATGAGGGTCATGCTTGAATATGTTTTACTCATAAGCCCATATATGTTTTTTTCAAAACCTCACATGCCTATCTTTGGTCCATATTTGAGTTTGTCACGCAATTTGACATACGCATGTTAAGTCTATTACATAATCTAAATTAGGAGTAAATGATAATTATATTAAGTAAATTACAAAAATGACTTGAGTAAATATAATTTAAAAAAAATACTTATCTTATGTAATTAATAAAAATTCATCTTCATGCTCATTAACTTCCATAATAAATAAAAAAATTATAATTTGAAACCAAAATTAAAAAATTCATCTCCATGCATGCTCATTAATTTTAGTAATTATCAATAATTCTAAGTAGATCTAAACATTAAGAAATTCATCTTCATGAACTGTCGTGATAAATAAAAATTATAAGTTGAAATCAAAATAAAAAAATTCATCTTCGTGCTCATTAACTTTAATAATTATCAATAATTTTAAGTAAATATGAACATTAGGAAATTCATCTTCATGCTCATTAACTGTCGTAATGAATAACATTGTAAGTCGAAACCAAAAGTAAAAAATTCACCTCCATGCTCACTAACTTTAGTAATTATCAACAATTCTAAGTAAATATGAACATTAAGAAGCTCGTTAACTATCGTAATGGATAAAAAATTGTAAGTCAAAACCAAAGTTAAAAAAATCCATATGCATGCTCATTAACTTTAGTAATTATCAACAATTCTAAGTAAATATGAACATTAAGAAATTAGTAATTATCAACAATTCTAAGTAAATATGAACATTAAGAAATTTCCCTTCATGCTCATTAATTTCCATAATGAATAAAAAATATGAGTTGAAACTAAAATTAAAAAATTTATCTATATGCTCATTAATTTTAGAAATTATCAATAATTCTAAGTAAATATGAACATTTAGAAATTCATCTTTATCCTCGTTAACTTTCGTAATGAATAAAAGTTAGTCGAAACCAAAATTAAAAACTTCATCTACATGCTCATTAACATATGTAATTAACAAAAATTCTAAGTAAATATCAAGATTATTAACTTAAGGTCATTCATTTGTCTTGTTTCATATCAATATATTCACTTGTAACCATTAAACACGAAATTGAAATCGAAACATTAAATACGATATTGAATAAAAATTAATAGTTAGATATAATTACTACACGCAACTTTTAACCATTAACATGCAATTTCACCATTAACATACAACTTTTAACAATTAAACATACAGTAATTTTTTTATTTTTATTTTTATTTTTATATTTGAAATCCATACATACAACAAACACCATTCGACATGCAACCAATATCAGGGCCGGTCCTGAATTTTTGGGTGCCCGGTGCGAAAACTCAAAATGTATCATTTTTCATTATGAAAACATATGTTTAAAAAAAAAAATTAACGAGAGCTGGAACCCAAGCGAAGCTGGGGGCTAGGCCCTCACGCCCAAATTATATTACTTGAGAAAATATATAAAGGGGGGACATAGTACCTAAACCCCGACAATAAAAAAATATAATCATATACAACTATTCCTAGCAAAGCTCCTTAAAATTTCAATAGTTAAGAAATTGTCTTCTAGCATTTTTTGAAACAAAATCATCAATTATATCATCATACTCTAAGTCTTCAATCTCATCATTTTCAATGCATAAGATTGTTAATCCATTTAGTCTATCTTGAGTCATTGTGGTCCGCCAGTAAGATTTTAATAATTTCAATTTATAAATTGTAAAAACAAATTTCAATTTAGTGCCCTCTTAATTTTTGGGCCCTGGACAGTCGCCCTTGTGGCTCCTGCCCAGGGCCGGCCCTGACCAATATGAAACATTTGTTTACATGAAATTTTTACATTATCATGAAACTATCACCATTAAACATGCGATTCAAAGCAATAACATGCTGCCAGTAAATATAAAACAGTTTCTTACATGACATATTTTACAATTAACATGCAACTATCATCATTAACATACAACTAATATCATTAGACATGTAACTTTTACCAATAAATATGAAACATATTCTAATATGATACTTTTTACAATGAACTTGCAACTTCAACCATTCGAAGTGCAATTTTTAGCAATGACATATAATTTCTTATGCTTCGAAAGCCATAGTACATGTAACTATAACCATTAAATATGCAATAAATACCATTAGACATGCAACTTTCACCAATAAAAATGAAAATTTCTAATATGAAACTTGTTACAATGAGCATGCAACTTCAACCATTTGATAAATTTAAACGGAATAAATAAGATTTCCATTATTTCAATGCTAATCAAAACATGTGTGTAGAAATTTGGCCTATTAACGATACTGAGCTTTGTCTCCTTGTTGAAACGAGTCCACTGTCGGTGTATGGCATCATATTTAGTTAGTACATTTATATTTTTTGTCATATGTCTACATCTCAATTAATTTGGAAAAATATATACACAAGAATGAATCGAGAATACCTAAAACTTAAAAAATGGTCTGATTTGCTGTCCGAAAAAGCGCCACAGAAAACAAAGTTAATTTCATGGTGTTTTTTTGGGGCACCACATCGAGTGTCTTTTTCCAACATTCTAGTATTTTTCCTTTATCATAATAATACTTGACCCATTCTATACGACGAATGAATTATTTCATATTTGAAAAAGTTTCACCTATATAGAAGCCTCGAATAATGGCTTAGGTCCACTTATAAATATATCACAAGTTATTTCGGGGTGACTTTTCGAAAATCAAATCGGTTCTCTATTCCAGAAATTTAAAGAAGTCTCCCGGTGGCTCATAAATAGAAGCCTCGAATAATGGCTTGGGTCTACTCATTAAATATGTTACTTAAAGTTATATTGTACTAAGTGTTGATTTTAAAAAATATACACACATATATATATATATATAGATATATATAATTTACAGAATTTTTTTTATTGAAGTTTCAATAGATTTTCGAAAAATAAATAAGAAATACATTATTTCTAAAAAAATAAGAGGGGGTTTTGATTATTTTTCTTTTATATATGAATTCATTATTATTTTTCTAAGAAACCTTTATTTTCTTCACAAACCCAAAATAATAGAAATAAGGGGAATTATTTATTGTACATTTAATAATTGACACCAAACCCAAATCAAACCAAATCAATCAAATCATTTTCCAATTATATGGGATCGGTTACATGAATTTTTTGATGCCATAGTGCTCAATTGAGAGCAATTAATATTTGTAACATCCCCGATCCGGGAGATGTTACCGGCACGGGATAGATGTGCTAACCCCATAAGCCTCTAACTATCTGACTGTACTCTGAACTGTATAAATGTCATGCATACAGACCATAACTCAAACAACGTAAAATATTTTTATTAATGTATACTTAGAATACTTATTTTACAACACTTTAAGGACTACTTGTAATGACTATCACATCACTAGTGCATGTATGCAACTCTAACTGGACTACTGTACTCTGACCCTAAACTGGTGGACTCCAACCCTGGTGTCTGCATCAGTATCCACCCTCCCGAGCTTGTCCTCCTGAAATCCATACAAAACAACTAAAAACTAGTGGGGGGTTAGATTGCTATACAATCTAAGTGAGTAGACTAAAACCGAAAACTGAAGTAAAAGTCATTTAACTTTAAAATCATACTTTTAGAAATATCTTTTATAGAAACTTTATTTCTTTTGAAATCTGTTTCTGAAAATCTGGTTTCTGAAAATCTATTTGCTAAAAATCTGGGTTCTGAACTCTGAAAACTCTCTGTTAAAATCTGATTTCCTGAAAACTAGGGATTAAAAATCTGAAAAACTGTGTACTGTAAGTCTGAAAACTGAAAACTGCTCTAACGTCCAGGACCAATACTCAACTGGACGTCTCTCTACACCCAGGACCATCACTCAACTGGGTGTACTCTATGCCCAGGACCATCACTCAACTGGGCATCTGAAGTCAGGATTTCGGGACCCTATAGTCCCTCGTCCTGCTCGAGGATCTGAGAGCGTCCCCTCAGTCCTCCACATGTGCACATGTGTCTGAATCCGTCAATTCCACTATACTAGTTACATACTGGGCATGAGGTAACCCCATGCCCCGAGATGCATAAAAAACTATGCTGTAAATCATAAAAACTGTAACACTTTTTCTTGAAAAATATTTTCTTTCTCAAAGCATAATTAAATAACATAATTATCGAAATAAAAGTTTCTAACGCCCTAAAGCGCAAAAACATAAGTCTGTACAAAAATATGAAATACAAATCAGATGAAAGAATAAGTATCCACTCACTGTGATCAATTTTGGATGGCACTGGATCCTTGATCGAAAAGGACTGCGTTTCCTGTGGTTGATCTATGATAGGAACTTAGTTAGAATCAGCGAAATCAAATACCTTTGATACTTTAAAGATTTACTCGAAAATCATATACTTAGGACTTGCAATGGTCATAATTTGGTGTAGAACATGAGGATAAATTGATACGAGTCTCTAAAAGTGGTTTATAACGTATTGGGATGAAGCTGGGGACTTAAAACTGATTGGGTATTATTCTGACTTTGCGTCGCGACGCCGGAAGGACTGCGCGTCGCTACGCGCAACGCCCAGTATTGGTCATCTTCTTCACCTGGCGTCGCGACGCCCCTGTGTTTCACAGAATCTGTTTTGCTTCTTTAACTCATCCAAAACCCAACTTATTCAATCTTTACTCATTTCCAATACTTCCAAACCAAATACCAACATACAAAACATCATCTTTCAATTAATTTTCATCACCTAAACCATCAATTCATCATCAAATTAGTTCTTAATCTATTATATACATTCTTTCAAGTTTTATCCAAATGTGTCATTACTCCTTCCATAACAAACCCAATACATTATCCATCATATTTCATCAATTCTTCACAAACCAAAGCTACCATTTTAACACCCTTAACCACTCATTTATCTAATTAATCATCATCACAAACTAATCCTTTAAACTTTCCAAACTTAACATCTTACCACATAATTCATTTCTCAACAAATTAAATACTAATAAACATAAAAACTCGTGTCTCAAGAACATCCATACAACCCATTCATCAAAATCTCATATTTTAGGATTTGGGTCAAGTGGGTTTTACCTCTTTTTCTTGGATTTCTTCATTCATTAAGTCTTCCATTGATGCTAGGTTCTTCAAGCTTGCTTATTCTTTCTTCTTCTTCTTTCTTTCTTTTCTTCTTCTTCTTCTTTCTCTCTTTCTTTGCTTCTTCTTCTTCTTTCCCTCTCTCTCCCTCACGTTCTTCTTCTCCTTCACGCCATCTCCTTTTCTTTCTCTCTAATTCTCCTTTTAAATTTGGGTATTTATGAATAGTAAACCTCTTTATATAGTGAGGGTGTTTGATATTTGTAAACTTGTGAGAAATTTATGGAAAGATCTAGAAAACTTGAGATTTCTCTCTTTTAGCCCCAAAGTTACTATTCATTCATAATTTCACTTGCCTTTTTGACCTGGTTCCGGTCCGATTTTGGAAAAATATTTAACTCGGAAGTTGTAGGTCTCGGTCTAAGCTTTCCGATGATATAAAATTCATAAAATTCTGAGTTTGTATGAAAAAGTTATGCCCCAAATAGTATATATAGTACAAAAGGGCACATGGTACAGTTTCTTCTCGGGACTTCGAGAAATTTACCGATCGTTACCAAAGTCTTTTTATGACTATATTTGAACCCCATCATGATTTATTTTACGTTCCATTACCCCTTATGTAATATTATGGTCGTAGGTAACAGTAGAAATTACCGGTCGTTACAATATTTGACACGTGTCGGGTTTCTAGGATTATTCCCAAGATCAAATAAGCATAGAAATGTGAATGAATAATAAAGAAGAGTGGCAGAAACACACTTAAATTGATCGATTTATGGATGCGTTGATCAACAAAATTCTCCTCCAAGATGGTTTGTTGAATTCGGCCAAGGGACTCCAAAAGCTCCAAGCTTTGTTTTGACTTTCCAAGCTCTTGAATAGGTTTCCTTAACACCTTGTATGATCCCTTTGTAGAGTGCTAGCTCTTTTAAATTTTGCAACAAAATTTCTACACTTTCTTCTTCAAGATTCGGTCAAGAGAAGAACAAGTGAAGGAGAGAAAATGCTTATTATTTTCGGCAATGGGAGAGAGAAATGGAATTGTGTAAAATGATTTCAAAAATCGAATATTTGATATACCAAATTTAGGTTTGGTAAAAGTCAATCAAGGCTTGACTTTGGAGTGCTTTCAAAGTCTCCACCAACTCCACCTAATCACATCATCCAAAAGTGAATAAATGTGACATGTGATGTGACACTTGATGTGATATGTGGACCCCACACGATTCCGAATGCGAGTGGGCCCGCAAATACTCCCGGACTCGGGTTCGCTAATTTCGAATTAACGAACTTCGGTCGTAACGTAATTAAATCGAATTTAATTAAATAATTATGCATAACAAAATTACTATTCACGTCACTAACGAATTAATTCTAAATTAACTCGTTTGCCCGAATTAAAATCTAATTTTAATTATTGTCGAAATCTAATTTCGTTTAATATATCGAATATATTATTTTATCGATTAATTCCAAATTAATATTTCTCTCTCTTCAAATAATATTTTATCCAATATAAAGTCTCTCCGTAATTAATCTCATATTAATTAAGCTCGAATCATATGTCATCGGTGTATCCTTGGAAAGCGACCCAAGAGATCCCTGGATATTTTAGCAGTAAATTCGGTCATCGGACTATCCGAACACGTATGTACCTCGTACTATATGTTTACCGATTTACGAGACAAGGTTGGCTTCTAGCAAAGCGACATGCCTACCTAATTCTCCAGAAATATTCTTAATTGAATATACGACATATATCAGGCGTAGTATACCATAGTATTACGTATTGCGATCCAGTATCAGATGTCACGTGCAAGGCCTGGGGCTGGAATAGTGTCTTCCTCATACGAAGCACATATCGGATGTCAAACAACTAGTCTCTTTGAATCGGATAATCCTGACCTTGTCATATTATCTCGATCGTTGCAATACAATAGAGAACCAGTTCTGAATCCCTGCGTGATCATCATCTCCATATGTCTGAAGTGATACTTCCGTCTTGACATCACATCCAATACACTACGATTCTCAATAAACTCAGAAGAGGCGTACGCAGAACCTGTTAAAGTCCTGGACGACCAAAACCAAAGCGTATCGATTGTCGCAAGTACTAGCGATGCAAGTCTCAAATTAAGACCAAATACACCTACCCTGAAGCGGACTCCCATAGACACATATACATACTACCAATGGGATTCCCGGGGTCTATCCAGAGCGAAGCTGTTTTCTGTACCATCGGTAAAACACAACCTCCTATCGCACTCGCATAAGTATCCAATACTTAAATATATGAGAACTATGTCGTTATGCCCTCATAACGTGCACAAGTGCAATACTAGTCTATTCCGCATTATCGATGTCCAATCTCGATAATACTACGACTATGGATATTTAATTATTAAACCTTTATGAATTGATACTGTCTCATATCATCTCAATCTGGAACTAATCATTAGGACTTCTACCATTTATATATCAAAGTAAATAAATACAAAACGGAAAAAGACAATTTCATTACTACATAGTTAATTTTGTACAAAAACACAATGTCTTTTACAAACAGTGACGCTATGGGTCATAACTGTCCAACAGCTCGTTATTAAAATTACACAAATCTTGAAATTTTATTACAACAGTCCACCAAAAGATTGAAAAGTATATTAAATCTAGATACACGATTAAAAAATATATCAAACAGTAGGTATACATATGTTACATAATAGGTTGACGTTTAGACACTTTTCAATTTTTGGGTCAATCGGTAAACGAAATTTCAGGATTTATATTTTTTTTATAATGTGTCAAATTGATAATATCTCTAAAAATAAGTATTTTTCTTTTATATATGAATCGAAAGTTTTTATTATATCTGTGATGTATCATGGTGGATTCTATTATATAAAATCAAGACAAATTATGAGTTATTATCAAGATTAATTATTATATTATCCATTTCTAACGAGAATCATTGCTATTAAGGCCTTTAACATTAGAAAGCACAGTCTTCCCACATTTTATCTTGGGTATGGAGCCAGCTTCAATTACTCTTCCTTTTGGGGGAGTAATTGCGACCTTTCAGTTGGAGAGGGATAACCCTCTCCCCCTTTAAGGTGATTTGTAAATATATTTTTTATCGTGGTTTAATGATATATAAATATAAATAAAAAGAAATTCCAGATTACAGTGATCGACTATATTTCCTGTGGCTATACTATAAATTAAGCCAATATTATTATTTTGGATAAGGTAAAGTATAATAATTAAAAAGAAAAAAACCAACAACAACATAGGGGAATACCTCAGAGAGAACAAGTTAAAAAGGACAGACCATTCAAGCTAAGCAACAAGAGCCAAATAGACAATCATCAAAACAAACAAAAGAAACAAAGGAAACACAAGCAAAGGAAACTCATAAAATGTCATCGGAAAACTGCCAAGAGTGGTGATTTTCCTATACTTGTAATACTTCATTTTTTTTCTTATTTTACCAAATTATTATTCAAACCTAACACACACCCCACACTCTATTACCAACATCAAGCAGGTTCTTATGTCTCCAAATCATTAAAACCAAACAAAAACATCCACCCCATGATCAACCCTACTAACCATCACCAATTTCATTATCATCAACACTTTAGCATTTGTTTTAAATTGTATCAAGAGGAGAGAGTGACGTTGTCTTGAGCATTTCCAGAGAGCATTAGAGAGAAATTCTAGGGAATTTTAGAGAAAAAAACTGAGAGCATTAGAGAGGGAAAGTGTGTTCATAGAGAGAAAATGTCTTGTTAGATGTCATCCTATCTCTGATTCCGACAAATGACCACATCTGGACAATATCCTCGACAAGACGAATACAACTGCATCGGATCGCTACTGAGATATCGCCAGACGCGCCTTCACGTGCCAGCCACGCATCGGCGACTTACTGCACACACGCCGCCTCGCGTGTATGACACCTCTCGGACATAATTTCCCCTCGTCGAGATACGCAATGTGGACACTTCATTTTCTAGAATCGAACCTTTGGTTGTTGAGAAACAAGTAAAATACGGTAGTTATCATTGTTTAACTGATCATCTGTAACCACGATGATTCAGCCCACACCACCACCATCATAGAGATCCTTGAGATGTTTACTAACCATCGGCTCCTTCATTGTGAGATTTGGAGGTCGTTGGAGCTTGGTACGTGATTTTTACCATTTTGGTGGTGTAAATATAAGAATTTAGAAGTTTTAGACTTAATTGTATATTTATATGATTAAGAGGATAAATCTATAAATTCTATTTTGCTGAGGTTAATAAGTATTATTTGAAAGTTTAAGGACTATATGAACATAATAAGAAAGTTTTGGGGATAAAATGAAAATTTAAAAAGTTTAGGGGTAAAATCATAATTTTAGAAAGTTGAGGAACTTGATCGTAATTTTATATTTTTCAAAATCATAGCAAGGATTAAACATATTAAGGACTTTTGGGTGGATTGCGGTAAGTACAACGCATGATGATTTCCTTAACATAATTGTTTGCTGATTGATGTTTGCAGTGAAAGTCTTTATATATATTGGTATATTTATAATTTTATATATGTGTGTATATATTTATTTATATATTTATGGAGATATATATATATATATATATATATATAGTTATTGAAAGCATGAGAAATATGAATTCATGATTGTTGAGATGACATTGATGGATTGGATGTGAGATGTGATTGTATTAGATGATTGTGTTGTTATGTTATGCTGTTGGGTTTTGTTTAATAGTGGTCGGAGATGAGATGAGATGTGATGAGAGATTATGCGAGATAATATGGTGGAAAACCTTGGGAGTTGTGATGAGGTACTCTCACATTGGTTTCGACCACTTACACATTTATGAGAGATGATATGGTAGAAAACTTTGGAAGTTGTGAAAATGTACTCTCTCGTTGATTTCAATCCACCATTATACTGGATCCGAATTAGCAACCATGTTTGATAGATGTTTGTATTTGATAAGTGCGGTTTATACCCACTTATTCTTTTGTATGAAGCATTGGAACATGGATCTTAGGGCATTTGTACGTATTTTGGGACCTTACGGACGGATAAGAAGCACGCGGGAAGAGCGAAAAATGCATAACACAACATCCTGAATTTCTGCCATGCATCGCGACGCCAGCATAACCATAAAAATCTGCCTTACAAATTATCGTAAGTTTGGCACAGCGACGCCCCGCAGACCCCAAAACACCAATTTTTAGGGTTTTACATGCATAAGGACTCCAAGACCCTATTATAAAGACATAAGCTCGTCCAAAACCCTAGATAGGAGGCTAATACACAATACAAAATACAAAATACATATTTTTAGAGAGATCTAAGGAGGAGAATTGAAGAGCGACAAGAGGAGACAAAGGCGTTGACGTCTGAAGAAGAAATGATTCAATTCAATTTTTATCATCTAGTTTCTTTCTTAGAACTCTAATGATTTACATTAAATTCATGATCATGTTCTTATTGTTTTTATCTATTGTCATGAACTAACTCTATAATTCTAGAGAATGATGTAACTAATGCTTGAACCTTTGCATTGTTTGTCAGTTTGATTTATATAAAGTTTTGATTCAGTTTATTTGTATTCTCTTGCGTTTAATGCTTCTTATTTTTTGGCCATAAATTGAGACGATGCATGTTTAGAATCTATCATTCCGCGGAGAGGGATTTTGAATAGGATCTAAAGAATATAACCTATGAGTTTTATAGAGTTCGGAAGAATCTATAGTTCCTTTGAAGTCGTTAATATATAATCACAAAGTGTAATGAGTTATTGATTACTAGATTTTTATATGGATATCAAAGTCTGTACTTGATACTATTTCACTATTGCTCGGGAGAGAGAATGAATACTTTAGGATTCTTGACTTATAAACAATGAAACTTGACAATGATAAATTGACATGATAAATACATATGGGATAGCTAGGTGAAATCAGACTCTAGAATATATATCGTATTAGTTCCTCTTATTTTATTATTTATATATATTATTTATTTAGTTTTATCTTAATTAATTATTTTCTAAATAAAGTTAGGATTATCAATTAGAGTAATTAGTGTGAATTTGACACAATCATTGTGGGTTCAACATTCTTTCACTCATTTTTACTAAAACTTGACATCGTACACTTGCGATACGATATAAAATATCATAACAAGTTTTTGGACTCGTTACCAGGAATTGTTTGTTTAATTCACATTAATACTATTACCAAGTAATCTTGACTTTAATTTAGATTTTTATTTTTATTCTTATTTTTTGTGTCTGGCTGAAAACGTTAAACTTAGCGCTAGCGGGGAAGCAACCTTTCCATATTCCTTTTATTTATTTTTCTTTAGTGTAGTTTTATTTTATTGTGTGCTAATTCTTGTTTATTATTTGCATGAGTATTAATTTAGGTGTTAGCGCAACACACAAAGCTCACGCAACCAAATTATGACCAACAGGAGCCTGATCAACTCCATATACGGTAGTGTTTTTTCTTAATTTTGTTTCTTTATGTTTATCTTTCATTGAGGACAATGTAAATTTTAAGAATGTAGTGATAGTTCCTATTATTCAATTTAAAAAAATAATAATATTTATTTTTAGTCATAGATAGTAAACACATAAGTCTTATAATGAATTTTATTTATTTTAGATGAAATCTTAGAAACGATAAGTCCCAATTAATTTTTATCTGATACCTTGAGTAGGTGATTTAGGTCAGACTCGTAAGTACTTAACAATATGTTTTTAGCAGTAAGAACCTAGATAGTTAACAAAGTGACTAGTTGAAGAAATTATTTACCGATTAATGACTGTTTGCTTAGATATCTATCTCAATATGCTAGTATTATGATTTATGGTATGATAAGAAATGGAAAAGAAAAAGAAACCACATATAACTGATAAACATGAAGCAACCTATGGGCGAGTGATAAGACCACCATAATGAGAAATGCTAACTTAAAGGGTAGGTGTGTTGAAAGAAAATTTCTTTTTAAAAAAAAAAAAAAAAAAAAGAAAATCGTACTATACTGAGCAAAGAAAGGCAAATACATAGTACTTTTGAGATATCTAGGTTGGTTTGACCCATCGGATCTCAATTTTTGAGACGAAATCATTGAGTTGGCTTACTTAGGAGTCAAGCGATGTATGAACCTTTACACACGCACACTGTGAGTCTAGCTTAGATGACTTATTCAAGAACTTGGATTTGATTTGCATTACGTACTTTGAAGGTTCACTAATTTCATTGATATGCATTCTTTGAGGATAATATTATGTATAACTATCGCGACTTTATATCTTTGCATGTGTGTGAAAGACATTTATAAGTATCGTCGCTATAAGCCCTCACGAGGCTACAAGTCGTCCACTAGCACCGCCTAGGGGTTTAAAGGCTTGTTGCATACGCTAAATTCAATCGTGATTCCTATAAAAGTGGCCTAGTTAATTTTGTTACTTATTTTTTGTTTATTTATTTAATTTTTTTAGTATTTTGTTCGGGACTAGGAAAATCTTAAGTTTGGGGTGTTTGATAAGTGCGGTTTATACCCACTTATTCATGAATTCTTAGCTTACTATTTTGTTAGATTCTGTATCATTTAATGTATTTATAGTTTATTTTATGTCTTATTTGTAGGAAGCATTGGAACATGGATCTTGAGGCATTTGTACGTGTTTTGGGACCTTACGGATGCATCGGAAGCACGTGGGAAGAGCGAAAAATACATAACACAACATCCTAAATTTTCGCCACACGTCGCGATGCCAGCATCCCGGAGTCGTGACGTGACCATAAAAATCTTCCTTACAAAATACAGCAAGTTTGGCGCACCCCAAAAACACCAATTTTTAGGGTTTTACATGCACAATGACTCCAATACCTTAGCTCGTCCAAAACCCTATAGATGAGGCTAATACATAATACAAAACACAAAACACAAAATACAAAACACATATTTTTAGAGAGATCCAAGGAGGAGGATTGAAGAGCAACAAGAGGAGACGAAGGTGTTGACGTCCGAAGAGGAATGGATTCAATTCGAGTTTTATCATCTAGTTTCTTTCTTAGAACTCTAATGATTTCCATTAAATTCTTAACCATGTTCTTATTATTTTTATCTGTTGTCATGAACTATGATGTAACTAATGTTTGAACCTTTATATTGTTTGTCAATTTGATTTATATAAAGTTTTAATTCAGTTTATTTATATTATCTTGCTTTTAATGCTTCTTATTTGTTGGCCATAAATTGAGATGATGCATGTTTAGAATCTATCACTCTGCAGATATGGATTTTGAATAGGATCTAGAGAATATAACTTAAGAGTTTTATAAAGTTCGGGAGAATCTATAATTCCTTTGAAGTCGCTAATATAAAATCACAAAGTGTAATGAGTTATTGATTACTAGATTTTTATAGGGATATCGAAGTATATAGTTGATAATATTTTCACTGTTTCTCGAGAGAAGGGGTGAATGCTTTAGGATTCTTGACTTATAAATAATGAAACTGAACAAGGATAAATTGACATGACAAATACATAGGAGATAGGTAGGTGAAATCGGACTCTATAATCTACATTTATTAGTTCCTTCTATTTTATTATTTTTATATCTTAGTTATTTAGTTTTATCTTAATTAATTATTTTCTAAATAAAGTTAGGATTATCAATTATAGTACTTAGTTTAAGTTGAACACAATCCATGTGGGTTCGACACTCTTTCAATCAATTTTATTAAAACTTGATTCCCTACACTTGTGGTACGATATAAAATATCACAACAGTATTGTTACAGGATAATTGCTTGAGATGATATTACAGTATTTGTTTTATATATATATATATATATATATATGTACTTAGTTTAAGTTGAACACAATCCATGTGGGTTCGACACTCTTTCAATCAATTTTATTAAAACTTGATTCCCTACACTTGTGGTACGATATAAAATATCACAACAGTATTGTTACAGGATAATTGCTTGAGATGATATTACAGTATTTGTTTTATATATATATATATATATATTATATATATATAATATATATATATATATATATATATATATATATATATATATATTATTGGTGATGGCATGTTGAGAGTATGAGTGATTTACTAACTTAGCTATTTAAGCTCATTCCCATTTTCCTAAACATCTTAGGTAGTTCGCCGACACAGCAATAGCAGTACCATATTTGATCCATGTGCCATAGTTTCTTTTCGGGTTGATCCAGACATCTAAGACATCATTTTCATTTTTTTTTTTAAGACTTGTACTGTAAACCATAATATTGGATAGATATTCAGGGCTTTGTTAAATTTGTAACTTAAGATGTATTGTTTGTGCATATATGTTTGATTTGTATGACATGTAGAATGTTCGAACAAAAAAAGTCCATGAATCCTTTTCTAAGGTTGAGCCCAATATAGGGAAGAGGTCGTGACATATTTAGTATCAGAGCCTAGGATTTTAGGCTCTGTAGACACATTATATTAGAAGATGGTATTAACGGGATAGTTTTATGTTTGTAGGAAAATGTCTGAATTTGGCTGTGGTACTGGTACTCAGCGTGGGAGATGGAGAGCTCGAAGATATGTGAGAATATCGGGTATTTTTATGGAGAGACCTCAAACTCAGTATGTAGATTCTGAACCGGATGTAGCTTCATATGGTGTTCTGTCAATTATTGAGGGTGGCGAAGGTTCTAAACCTATACCTCCAATAGTTTTGACAGCTGCCCCCACCGCTATTCATGTAGCTACACCTGACTCAGTTCCTACGGTTGTACCTAATATGACCCATGAAGCTCATTCAATTCCCCCGAAAATCACACATCTGGAATATGTATTGGGGATATTTTATTGATATAGTTGCATAGATGGTTTCCAGAGGGCCAACGACTAATATACTTTCTAGTAGCAGCGGTAATATGAGCAAGTTGTACCAGTTTCTTAATTTGAAGCCTCTTCAGTTTCATAACACTGTTGATCCTCTCGATGTAGTAAAGTGGAAGAATGATATTGAGCATATATTCAGTGTGTTAGACTTGACCGATTAAAAGAGTGTTAGATTTGCTACTTTTATGATTAGAGGGGAAGTTGAGACCTGATGGAAGCATACTACGACAGTATCGATAGATAATTTGAGATTACCAGATTATTAGAGAACTGATGGACCTAGAATACCTTAATATATCACGTGGGATATGTTCGAGGAAGACTTCAATGGGAAGTATTTTCCTTGTGTCTATCGAAGTGAGTAGTGTCTTATGTTCAAGCATATGGTTCATGGACTATCAAAGACACTGATGTGTATGAAAGGGGGATCGCTACTATCCAGAGTTGATACAACATGAGTATGATAAATGTGAGAAATTCAATGGTGATTGAGAATGCAGATTAGATCGATCATCTCAATTTTCGAGAAACTATCATATACAATGTTGGTTGACAAAGCTACGATTACAGAGAGTGCATCAAAATTAAGAGAGAACATAACGGCTTTTTAAGAGACCATAAAAAAGAATGCGAGATCAAATCTGAGGGGAGACAAGGTAAATCCAATAACATATCGTATTTCCCTCAGCAGAGTCAAAATAAGATATCACCCAAAGCTACTTTAGGATAGTTCTATAGGAGTCAGACTGAGCATGGTCATAGTAGAGGCACAATACCATCTATTGATCGGAGTGATGTGAGTGATGTGAGTGTAGCATCTCGACCTGCTGGCTCATGTCGATGTTATAACTGTAGTCAGTATGGTCATCTTTGCCTATAATGTACCAAATAAAATACGTATTTTGAATGTTAGCAGTTTAGGCATTTCGCTAGAGATTGCCCCACTAATGGCGGATCTCGAGGAGCAATGCCGATGGTAGGACGTGGTAGAGGAATAGATTCTGGTGGTGGTCATGGATGTGGTTTGGGTTTCCACAGAACATAGGTAGAGGTGTTGGAGTTTTGGGTGATGAGCGCAGCGGAAGCGCGGTTCGAGCGAAATCGTATTTTAAAACTTTTTCAAAAAATCGGATAACTTATTCAATATCTAATATGAATAATTTATTCATATTTCACCTAATCCTATTTGTTCAATATCAAATTTTGACATAAATAATTTGGAAACTTCGCAAAACTTTTACGAAAATAGTTTTTCCGTAAAATGACCTAAAATACGTTTTTTACTGAACCGACTACCCAACGCTTATGGGGACTGCCCAGGTCAGTCCCAATAGTTTCAGTGCAGTTCATGGGCTGCCTGAACAGTGACAGATTCACTTTTTAGACAGCCGTCACCCGGTTGGCTCAAAATCCACCTGGTAACGCCGTTTTTGGCCGTTTTAGCTTATTTCAACTCGGAAACACTTTTTAGAAATTATTCCAACTCCCAAAACACATCCTGTACATTCATATGACATCAAAATCATCACATAATTTCCAGTTTTACAGAATCTGATCAGCAAACCGAAATTATCTATTTTTCATGCTTTAAACCCAAAAAATCAAGATTAATCTAATTAATCTAAACACCAATCAAAGTCACCAAATATGAACAATCCAAGAATAATTCTAGGTGCCATAAGAGTGGTCACAACACTCTAGAATAGCAACTCATCAATAATTGATAAAATTGGATACTTATTACACTAATTGCATCCAATTAAGTTTCACACATGCATACTACTTCCAATACCAACCACCAAAATCAAAAGCCCCAATTTTAGCAAGTAAAGAAAAGCCCTAGATAAATTCTAGGAATCATAAGAACAAGAAACAAAGTTTCCAAGCTCAAGAGCATAAAGAATTACATTAATTCTCTTTTTTCCTAAGCTTTATTTCTTGTTTTCTTCACATTTATGGCTTGAATCTTCATTCAAAATGAAAACCCATTTTCTTAAGAGGGTCACGGCAGTAGCAGCAAATTGGGAAGAAAAATAAAATAATTTTGCTTTTAAAATTGGAAGTGACGACTTTACAAGGGGTAGATTTGGGATTTTATAAATTTAATCAATTTAAAACCAACTTTATATTAACCAATCAAAATTAGACAAATAAAGTTTGATTTAAATCATGCCAAGTGTTCCAATTATAAATCACCATTTATCTTAATAATTATGACAAATGGAGAAGATTTTAAATTTTAAATTATTTAATTATTTAACAATTAAATAAATAATTAATTAAATAACAACCATATATGTATTTTTATTTACATTAAATAACAAATACATATATTTATGGCATGTGTCAAAAACTCATTTGATGAATAATTAATGTGTATCTAATCGAATTATGTATCAAATACAACTACATAATAATTATTATCAGAAAAAATCTTTAATACATGTGTTATCGTTTAACCGATTAAACGATCCGAATTAACTCATTTAATCTGGTGAAGTATAATAAATAATCAGTATTATTCATATCGAGTTGTCCAAGTGCTCAACGAGTACACTTCATATTGTGGGACTCTCTAAGTTTATGTTTATCCATCACGAAATCCAATTTCGTGTCCATAATTCACTCACTCATGAATTATGACGGCCACGGATAATCTCGCTAAACTATGCAAGCGAAACTTACAGCATACGTATAATTCCTCCGTTACAGGCTATCTGTATCATACCTGAGATATAGATAACAACGTCAAATCTTTTCGGTATAATACAGTCGATTTTCCATTTACGATCTCTAAATAACACTCAAAACTGGTTTCTGAAGTTATACCACAGCCATGGATTTACTAGATCGTAAAACATGAGGATGCATATGTCTTGTACACATGACTAACGGATCATATCTTGATACGCACTGGATATCATGAGCATCAATCCACACCTAACGAACAGGTGGAGGTCTGATCTAAATAGATCGATGACGTGACTAGCATCAAAGTGTGGAGCCTAACTCATATATCCCACTGTGGTATCTCAAGTCGAATGACCATTATGCTCGAGAAGGTTCATATTGACGTTGGTGTACCATCTATTCGGAAACCTTCACTGAGTTATTCAGTATCTTATCAAATAAACACGTATATGTCTATACGAGTCTCCCGAGACTCATGGTTCACTGGGATAAACCATCGGACCAAGTCACGATATACGACATGTACTGGTTTCAACGGATTTAACTAACCGACCCGTGCTAGCAAATCTTGATCATGAACTTTATTTAAAGATATACAACTAATAATGCACTTCCCAATGTCAATTACAGACTACGTTGTAACTGCACACTATATTGTAAATCATAGGGTCTTTGTCTAATAGACACGTGTACGGGCCAAATTTGGTCTAAGGGTAATTTTGACCTTTTACTTCGGGCCCAATGCTAAACGCACCCCAAACGCCCCTAACGGTACCCCAAAATATCATCCAGGCCCAAGTTACCATCCCAAGACCCGCGAACTTAAGGCAACCCGGGTCCAGTACGCATGAGTCCGGATATTCACAAAGCTCAGGCCTAATAAGTCTCAACACTTATGAACAAAGGATCATCTAACGGCCAATCCACTTATTGCCCAGCCTCATAAACAAGAACCAGCTGTTCCAACCTACAAACGGGCAGATGTACTAAATACCCCTCATGAAATTGGTCGTAACTGACTCCTAACGGACAAGTAATCAAAGAGCAGTAAACACACACACACCCTTAAAAGCATGTATATAAACGAAGAAGGTCTAGGCAGAAAAGGGGGGCTCTCATACTCATAACCCAATATTACTCTCTCCATAGCTCTCTAAACCTCTCATCTACCGCCCTCACGGCAGCTGGCAAGGATCAAGGTAACATCTAACATTATTCCCCCTCTACGACGTTTGCACCCCATTTCCCTCACTGACTTGGGCGTCGGAGTGCCTACGGCATTTACCACACCGGTGGGTAGACTCTTCATGCTCACCCTACCTCTTTGTTTTGCAGGATCGCCAGTGCCCCTATACAAAATCTCAATTGTAGATCTGGAGCAAAAATCAGCATCTACAACACGTATCACTGAACCAAATTCAATTTCAATCCAATCGTAATAAGATATCTAATCGCGATTAGATCGAATAAGCGTATAAAAGACAAGGGTGTTACCAATAAATAAGTAATATTATAGAAAATTGAATCGCTCATATTTATGAATCAGATATAAATACGATCCGAATTGGCACTCTGAGCACCAACCCTAACAAGAGGGACATCAAGTGGAACATATAGGGTAGATGACAAGTATCTCAGACACATATTGCACCTAGTGCTGATAGAGGTGGAGTTTTCGCCATGACTGAGCATGAGGCACAAGATGGTAGTGATAATGTGTCTCGTACAGTTCGGGTATCAGGTATACTTGTTCGTGCTTTTTTTTATACGAGTTCTATGCATTCATTTATTGTTATTGCTTGCATTCCTTATTTTGGGTAGTGTAGCAGAGTCTAACAAGATTCCTTTGATTGTGAGTCTTCCTTCAAGGAATGACATCAAAATAGATACAGTATACAATGAATTAAGTGTTGAGATTGAGGGAAGGCAGTTACCAGTTATACTTGAACCGTTAGAGATAGAGGACTTCGGTTTGATTTTATAGATGGATTGGCTGACAGCTCATGAAGATGTTATTGATTCCAGCTGTAAGAAAATGAGGTTTAAGTCAGCGATGAGGAGTTTAAGGTAGTCAGAAATCGTAGTCGGGTTATGGTACTTATCATTTCTGCCATAACAGCTTGTATAATGATTAAACAATGGTGCAAAGGCTTTTTAGTGAGTATCATTATATTGGAGGAGGATGAATCAACGCGGATAGCAAATATTCCAGTTGTAAGATAGTATCATGACATCTTTCCCCATGAGCTACTAGGATTGCCTCCACAAAGAGATCTAGAGTTTGCTATAGATCTGATATCTGGTACCACCACTATTTCACTGATTTTGTATCGTATAGCCTCGAAAAAAATGAAAGAGCTGAAGGAACAGTTGCAAGAGCTGTTAGATCGAGGATTTATTCGGCCTGGTTTTTCACCTTGGGGAGAACCAGTGTTATTCGTGAAAAAAAAGATGGCACCTTAAGATTATGTATTGATTATCGTTAGCTTAATAAGGTGATGCTCAAGAACCAGTATCTATTGGCTCGTATCGATGACTTGTTTGATCAACTTCAAGGAGCCTCATCATTTTCAAGAATCGATCTTCGATTTGGGTATCATCATATGTGGATCATAGATATGGATATTCTCAAGACTGCATTCTGAACGAGATACAGGCATTATGAGTTATTAATAATGCCATTCGGACTTACTAATGCACTTGCAGTATTCATAGATTTGATTAATAGAGTGTTTCAATCATATCCAAATAAGTTTGTCGTTGTCTATTGAAGACATTCTTGTGTATTCGCCTCTCGGTTCGATCATGAGCAACACCTTCGATTGGTATTGTAGACTTTGAGGGGAGAGAAACTTTATGTCAAGTTCTCTAAATGTGAAATTTGATTGGATAAAATGGTATTTATAGGACACATTATCTCGGGAGAAAATATTTATATATATCCACAAAAAGTCGAAGCAATTCTGAAATGGGAGAGACCGAGAACTACGATAGAGATTCGAAGTTTCCTCGGATTAGTAGGCTACTACCGTCGATTTATTCAGGATTTTTTATTATTGCTTCTCCGATGAATCAGCTGACGAGAAACAAGGTACTATTTGTATGGACTGATGATTGTGAGATGAACTTCCAAACTTTGAAGGAGAAATTAACTATTTCACTGGTACTTACTATACCATCCGCATTTGTTGGATATATTATTTATACTGATGTTTCACATATATGTACTGATGCGGCATAGGAGAGTGATTGTTTATGTCTTGAGATAGTTGAAGACTCATGAGAAGAATTATCTCATCCATGATCTCGAGATAGCAGCGATTGTACATGCTCTACATATTTAGAGGCATTATTTATATGGTGTCAAATATGAGATTTATACTGATCATAAAAGTCTAAAATATCTTCTCACTTAGAATGAGTTGAATTTGAGGTAGACATTAGATGGAATTCATAAGTGACTATGATTGTCCTATTAATTATCATCCAAAAAAGGCCAATGTAGTTGTTGATGCATTGAGTAGGAAGAATGTGGGTAAACTGTAATTTTTAAGAGTCATGCGGAGGATGCTCGAGAGATGGCAACATAACCTTTGACTTTTGAGATGTCTGATAGTGGAGGTATTCTTATCCATATGAAGGTCTTACCTACATTATTAGATAGATCAAAACAGCACAGAGCGAAGATGATCAATGTGGAAAATAGAGAGTGGAGATTGCAAAGAATGAGAATACTATTCAAATTGAGTTCACACGACGTATTACTTTTTGATGACAGAATAGTGGTACCACATATAGGGATGCTTAAGCAGGAGATCTTGGATAAGGCTCATGATGCTTTTTATAATATGCATCATGGGAGCACGAAGATATATCAAAATCTAAAGAAGACATATTGGTGGCCATGAATGAAGAGAGAGATTTCAGAGTTTATATCTCGATGTTTGGTTTGTCAGTAGGTTAAGGTAAAGCATCAACATCCAGCTGGGTTACTCCAACATCTACCTATACCTAAGTGGCCATGGGAAAATATTGCAATGGATTTTGTAGTAAGGATGCCGAAGACACAGAAGAGCTATGATGCAATTTGGTTAAAAGTATATTGATTGTCTAAATCTGCTCATTTTCTACTAATTCGAGTTACATAGGGACATGAGAGACTAGCGAAATTATTTGTGGAGCAGATTGTAAGGTTATATGGTGCACCATTGTCATTATATCAGATAGAGATACCATATTTACTTCTCGTTTCTGACAGAGTTTCCAGAAGTCTATGGGATTGAAGATTTCTATGAGCGTCGTATTCCACCCACATACCATCAGACAAACAGAGCGGATTATTCAGATGTTAGAAGATTTACTGAGATCGTGTGTATTGACATTTACTGGAAGTTATGACGAACATTTATATCTAATCGAGTTTGCCTACAATAATAGTTTTCAGGCTAGTATCGGCATGACTCTATTCGAGGCTTTGTAACGGAGGAGATGTAGGACTCCTGTTTATTTGGGAGAGGTTAGAGATAGACAGATTCATAGTTCAAACTTGGTAGATATTACATCTGAGAGGATCAGGTGATCTGAGCAAGACTGTTAGAGGTGCAGAGTCGATAGAAGAGCTATGTCGATAAAAAGATTAAAGAAATTGAGTTCCAAGTGGGGGATAAAGTCTTTTTGAAAGTCTCTCCTTGGAATGGAGTATTGAGATTTGCCTAGAATAGAAAGTTGGCACCACGCTATATTGGTCTTTTTGAGATTTTGGAAAGAGTGGGCAAAGTGGTGTATCAGCTGGCATTGCCACTGAAACTAGAAAATGATTCATAAAGTGTTTCATATATCCATGCTGAAGAAATATATACTAGACCATTCTCACATCTTGGAAGGTCAACCGATGGAGTTGAATGAGAACCTGACCTATGAAGAAAAACCTGTAAATATCGTAGATCGAAAGGTTTAAGAGTTGAGATCCAGACGTATACGCTTGTGAAGGTCATGTGGCTAATCATCACATACAAGAGGTGACTTGGGAAGTGGAACAGGATATGAGGAAGAAATACCCAGATCTATTAGAAGATTGAGAAATTTCGAGGACGAAATTTTTGTAAATGGGGTAGATTATAATACTTCATTCTTTTTCTTATTTTACCATATTATTATTACATTATTATTGAAACCTAACACACACCCTACACTATATTATCAACACCAATCATGTTCTTATGTCTCCAAATCACTAAAACCAAACAAAAACATCCACCCCACCATCAACCCTATTAACTAGCATCAATTTCATTATCATCAACACTTTAGCATTTGTTTTAAATTGTATCAAGAGGAGAGAGTGAGGTTGTCTTGATAATTTCCAGAGAACATTTGAGAGCAATTCTAGGAAATTTTAGAGAGAGAAACCGAGATCATTTGAGGAAGAATTTTTAGAGAGAGAAAATATGTCCAGATAGAGAAAATATCTCGATCGACGTCATCCGATCTCAGTTTTTGGTGAGTGACCACATCTGGAGAATCCCCTTAACGAGATGAATATAACTACATCGGACCGCCGCCCAGATATTGTCGGATGTACCCTCACGTGCCAGCCACGCACCGGTGACTTACTGCCCACGTGTCGCCATACGTGTACGACACCTCCTGGACCTAAATTTTCCCCTCATCGAGATACACAGTGTGGACACTTCATTTTCCCAAATCATACCTTCAGTTGTTGAGAAACTAGCAAAATAATATAGTTATCGTTGTTTAATCGATCATCGATAACCAATGTGCTTCAGCCCTCACCACCACCATCACCGAGATCCTTAAGATATTTACTGACCAACGACTCATTCACTATGAGATTTACTGTTTAGAGGGTGTAAATGAAAGAATTTGGAAGTTTTGTACTTAATTGTATATTGCATGATTAAGATGGTAAATTTATAAATTCTATTCTCATGGGTTAATAAGTAATATTTGAGAGTTTTAGGACTATATGAACATAAGAAATTTGTAGGGATAAAATAAAAAATTAGAAAGTTTAGGGGTAACAACGTAATTTTAAAAAGTTGAGTGATCTGATCGTAATTTTATATTTTTCAGATTCATAACGAGAATTAGACATATTAAAGACTTTTGTGTAGATTGAGATAAGTACAATGCACGATGATTCCCTTAACATAATTGTTTGTCGATTGATGTTTGGAGTGAAAATCTATATATAATATATATATATAATATATATATATATTGTTATAATTATAATTATATATGGGTATATATTATTTATATATTTATGGAGATATATATATAGTTATTGGAAGCATAAGAAATATGAATTCATGACTGTTGAGATGAGATTGATGAATTGAATATGAGATGTGATTGTATTGGAAGAAGTGTGTTGTCGTGTTATGCTGTCGAAGTTTTGTATCATAGTGGTCGGAAATATAACGAGAGACTATACGAGATGATATGGTAGAAAACCTTAGGATTGTGATGAGGTACTCTTCCATTAGTTTCAACCCACTTACACATTTATGTGAGATGATATGGTAGGAATCTTCAGAGTTGTGATGAGGTACTATTCCATTGGTTTCAATCCATTATTATAATGGATCTGGATTAACAATCATATTTGACGGATGTTTGTATTTTTGTTAAGATGGTTGCTTGAGATGATACTATAGTATATATTATTTTCATATATTACTACACACACATATTTATATCTTGTTGATGAGGTCATGTTGAGAGTATGAGTGCTTTACTTACTGAGCTCTTTAAGCTCATTCTCATTTTCCCAAACATCTCAAGTAGTTCGCCAACACAGCAGTGGTAGTACCAGAATTTGATCCATGTGCCACAGTTTCTTTTCGGGTTGGTCTATACATCTAAGTTACTATTTTTATATTTTTTAAGACTTGTGTTGTAAACTATAATATTGGAGAGATATTAGGAGATTTGATAAATTTGTAACTTACGATGTATTATTTGTGCATATTTATTTGATTTGTATGATATATAGAATGCTCGAACTAAAGAAGTCATCGAACCCATTTCTAGGGTTGGGCCCGCTTTAGGGAGAGAGTCGTGACAATACTGTTCTATAAATTCTTCATCAAGATATGTCACACCCGTCCCCTTAGGTAGGGTATGGGTGAGATGGAGACTTGAAACGGACGGAGTTCCCCTGTAATATGGACTAATCCTCCAAAAACATAACTTCAAAACTGAAATAAAATTCTCATATAAATAGGATCTCCATGATCCCCTAAAAAGAATATCCATGAATAAAAGTAAATACTATCTGATTTAAATAAAGGTTCAGTGCTTATAACCAAAAAATTAAAGATACTCAAAAATGACATGTCTATAACTATAATCCCAAACGTAACGAAGACACTCTACTGTTGGCATAACCTTTCTCTACTGGCAGGAAATGATGATGAAACAGCAGATGAAAAAGATGATCTACTAAGCTGCTAAACCTGAAATGTTAAGGAAAAGGGTAAGCTCACGCTTAGTGTAATGGATCACAGCTTAGTGTCGTGGATAAACAAGTAACAAGGTAGATCGAATAAGTCTTTCATAATATAAATAAATACATACGGCATTAAATCCATATATCAATATTTGCTTGAAATCATAAATCTCATTTCTAATAAAACTCATTCTGCTCAAGAATATATGTAAAAAAAGTTGTCCATTCATCTATATGCACACTCTCGTGACAATACGGCAAAGCTGGCAACATGGGACATCCCCACGGTAATAACTGACATCCGGAGTAAAAACTGGCAACATGAGACCTCGTCTCACGGCAAATAAATTGGCACATATAAGTAAACGGGGTGCATCATAACATAAAAATCATTTCTAAAACACATGCTCATATATCTCAAATCATGCAAGTTTCTCATATACCACAAATCATGATTTCAATATAACCAATATTCGATCCATATTTCATAGTAAAATATATTATTTCTAAAAGCATAATCATTTAATGCATTACTTTAAAAATTCATTTAAGAAAAGCATACATACTATATAATTTTGAAAACATCAATGTTACAAGCTTATCCACGCACCCGTGAGTTGACTACAGATAAGGAACAAGGTAGCAGGACCGTCCCCGCTTACGGTATCACGATCACCGGGATTCCTATGAAAATTGGGCGTTTCCCGAGATGAAACCACCACCAAAAATTCTTCTCGTCGAGATCCACATTTTTCTAAAAGACCCGATCGAGAACGGATCTGAAACGAACGGACTGGGGCCAAAACTTCTCTTTTTCTCTCTTTTTTTTTTTTCTCTCTTTCTCTCTCACTCACGCATGTTTCTTCTTTCTTTTTTTTTAAGGTGCTTTTGCTATTAGCTTAGGGTTTGGTGTGTGTAATTGTTATTAGGTTTTATTTATTTTCTTTTATATTACAAGACAAATGTTAATTTTCTCCCTAAACTTGTCCTTTTTTATAAATTAAATTCAAACTTTTATAATCCTAACAATTTAGTCCTTAAATTCCTAACACTCATAGTTATTAAATTAAGATAAATGGGAAAAATAAATTGGGGTGTTACAAGATATATCAAAAATCAAACATAAAACTGCGCATAATTAGGAAATTAATATTACAATTTCCAAAAACTGCAGTATCCAGATGCAAATCTTACTTTCATTTGATTTGACTTTTTCGTGCAAACCAACAAGCAAACTTTTGATGACACTATTACTTTGTTGAATTTGTGAGCAAAATATTGGCTATAAATAAGCTTTCTCATTTGAGAGCAAGATCATCCCAAAAATAAAGTTTCAAGTAAATAAAGCTTTGATAGCGTAGAATGAGTAAACTTTTTTTATAAAATTTAAACACTTGTAGTAATAGAATTCAATTTTTCCTCCTAAACACTCTTTAGTAATCACATAATCATAACAAGCGGTATTAGTATATTTAATTATACATTAGGGTGGTGAAATTGGAGAACATAACTTGGTTCGAAAAATTTTAATTTCGAGAAAGTTGTCAAAAATCAATTTTGAGTATACCATCAGCTTGTTCACGTTGAGACAAGCACGATGGTATTTTTCGACGATCAAAAGAAGGTCCAGAGACACTGCACATGCTAACTATAGGGTTCTTCACACGCTGCTGAAGGTTGAAGATGACCACGACAGCTGCCATATCCTCTGCCATATCAGTATTCTGATCCAGTCAGTAGCCACGTCATCTACCACGTGATAGCCATGTCATCTGCCACATCATCTATCATGTCATCTGCCAGGTTAGCAACCATGATTCAACCACATCAGCATTCTTGATAAATTTTATTGAGCCCCCTGAAGTCTTTGAAATTTTATTTTTTAGTCTCAGAAGCTTTAAAAATTTACAAATCAAACCTTTAGTCAGATTTCGACCAATGAAGTATCAAATCCATAATTTCTAATTGTTTCAGATGAAACAGTGACCTATGATTTGAGAAAAGCATTCCTTATTTTGTCCAATTTTCATTTTAAAATTTAAACTTAAAATGAAAATGGAAGATTTCTCTTCTAGTATAATGATCAAACTGACAGCAACAAAATACTCCATCTGAAGACCTCGGATGATAGATAATTTATACTGCAAAGATATGTTCGATATAATCGAGTTAAAGGGGGTAAGACTAGAATCTATTAAAGAGAGTGATTGTAATAAATATGTTCGATATAATCGAGTTAAAGGGTGTAAGACTAGAATCTATTAAAGAGAGTGCTTGTAATAAACTCAATAATAGAAGTCTGGGTCAAATCAGGTAGTGGGTCGCCCACAGTGTCTTTCACCACGTAGCACATGATACAGGTGCTTACGAAATATGATAAAGTTTGAAGGCATGTATCAGGACAAGACAGCTCGGAATAAAGCCTCGTTAATAAGGTGTTTTGGTGAATTTGAAGTTACGGGTTGAAACTTCTGTTACAGAACACACCAATGAGTTCCAGAGCCTTGTGAATCAACTGTCTGCAATAGACATGCAGTTCGAAGATGAAGTAAAAGCCCTCTTACTACTTAGTTATCTTCCTAATAGTTGGGAGACATTGGTGTTACTCTCAGTAATTTCTCTCCATGAGGCAAACTTACAGTGCCTATGGTAAAAGATGCCATGTCGAATGAAAAGTTCAGGATAAAAGACGTTGTCTTATAATAGACAGAAACCTTCATCACAAAGACTAGAGGAAGATATTGAGGAAGAGAAAAATGGAGAGACAGAAGCAAAACCATTTGTAGATCCTCAGATGGAAGGATCCCTACCTATAAGTGCTATCATTGTGGCATAGAATGTCATTTAAAGAAAAATTACTGAAAACTGCAATTAAAGAATAACCAAGGCAATCACCAGCAGAAGAATAATGAAATAGAGACACTAGTATTTATCCAATGAGATGTAGTCATATACTCCATATAGGAAGAGATATGCCTTCACACCACAACCCAAGATATTGAATGGGTGATGGATACTGTAGCTTTCCACCATGTCACTCTTCACATAGATTTCTTCACAACATATGAAGATGGAAAATGACAGTTCCTCTGCGATAGTACGAATATGTGATATTCATTTACGAAAAAATTTCGGGTGTATATTAACCTTGAAGGATGTCATGCATGTTCTGGAACTTTGACTGAATGTATTCTCGGGGATAGCCCTTTTCAAACAAAGCTATGACAGTCACTTCAGAAATGGCACATGGAGAATGACAAAAGGTGTCATGGTTATCACCCGAAAACGTGCTTGCAGCACACTATACAAGACTCGTGTGAAGATTTATGCAGATAGCTTCAATGTAGCAAAAAAATAAGCTTCTCAAAATCTTTGAAATCAGAGACTAGGTCACATGAATGAGAAGAAGTTGTCTACCCTGTCCAATAGGTGTTAGGGATATGCCATATACCCAACTTGTGGATGGCTATATGTACATTTATTTGTAATATTTTCATTAATTAATATAATGGCAATATTTATTATACGTGTCTTACATAACTTATATAAATCATCAACACTGTAATAAAGCCCTTGGAGTAATAAAACGATGGCTTCCACGCCTTACGAGAATCATTACTCTTAAATGTTCCTAGTCATAGTTTTTTGAATAATCTGGGCATTCATAAAGCGGAGAGACTATCATGATGATATGATCCACCCTTAAGTGAGGTAGCCGATCTCATAGGCTACTAGCGGAGCTCCATCCGCTTGGTGTATCACATGGATGCATGAGTTGCTCGTGTCCATCGAACTGACCGCCGAAAGTTTTCATATGGAGTGTTTATCCCATGTGTCTATGGAACTTTCATGTATCGATTATATGACTAGTCCTTAGACTTGAGGTCTTTACAATCTTATGTGTGGATCAAATAATTTGACATTCTTCTTCCCCGGTTCAAAAGATCCGGTCATAAGGGTATGATTGGGTCATTTGTTGAAACACATGAAGTTTGTAAAGATACAACAGAGAATCACCACTCTCACGGATAATATTTTCTTATAAGAGTAGTATTCCAGTTCGCTGGTTGATATGTGTGATCAGTGCTTGAGACTGTGGCCACAACGGAAGAATCATGTGAGATTCTTGGGTTAGTACGATTCATGACACTATCAACAACATACCTTTGACCATATGGGTAGACACTTTCCGTACCCGAGGTCAATAGGTGGGGATACAGTGAGGTGAGGGACCGTATCATATATAAATCGCATACAGAATGGGTACATATCTTTCCTTCTCATTTGGGGGCCTTGGTATGTTGCTAGATGTCAACCTTGGTCATTGAAATTGAACGACCATCTGATCGGAGGATAATTTATGTTCGATTAAATTATCACGTTTCATTTCATGTCCAACTTGAGGGGAACCCAAAAGGTCACACACAACAAAGTCGAAATCAATGGTTAACAATGCACGGTACATATTTAACAGCATGTATGATTGTTGTAGGAATTGTTCATAAATGGTTCAATGTGTTTAGTTATTGAACAGATCATTTATGAGGTTCCATAGTGGCTTAGGGATTGGTGAATGACGATAGGGGCACTTTGGAAATTAGAATAAATAGATTAAAAAATACTATTCATAGGAATAGTAACATGTGAATAGTAATACGTGAATAGTAAAATATTTTTTTTGGTTATTTGTTTTGAATTCCAATTCAGCCCAAACTCTTATTATGGTTTTATAATCTCATTAAACCACTAAATTAAGATCCAACGGCTAAGATTAAATTGGATTTTATCCCACATCGGATTCTTAATTACTTTTGTTGTCTTTGAAGCACTATATAAACCCAAAGAATTCTTCACAAATTTTTGCACCAAACCTTTCATATCTTGGAATTATATAAGTGAGCAACTCTAAAGTTTAAGTGTAAGCCACTGATTTTGAGGATGCTTAAGTCTAATTGACTAGAGGAACCTCGAGTTAAAAGTTTTGAGGTATTTTCCTAGGCTAGCACCAAGGGCAAAATACTCGTGCACTCAAGGCGTAGTCTTTCCGTTGAGTTTTGGCTTTGGTGTGTGCATCTTTGGAGGCCACATACTTGGGTGGCTCTTTGGAACGTGGAAGAGCTTGCTGAGTTCGAGAAAAGCTTGTAGATTGGATGGAGGACTGGAGGAGACTTCGATTCAAGTAAGTCTTTTTCTTTCTTTATTTTAATTAGAGTTCTTATGATAAGTTAGCATGTTTAGGTTTATGTTCTTTTCATGTTTATGAGTTTTATGCGTAGAATATATAGTAACATGCCTAGGCTTGTAGAATAATCAAAATAAATGGGTCTTGGGCAAAGGGAAAGCGGCATAATAATTTCAATTTTCCTCTGCGCACTCGCGGCTTCCCAACAATAGGGAGCTTACCAAGGATGTTGCACTAGGTCTTTGCAACCACTACTTGTTTGGTAAGCAACACAAAGTCTCGTTTAAATTCTCTTCAAATAGAATATCAGAGTTGCTCTGTCCTCTAATGTTTGTGGTCTATTGGAGGTTGATTCATTGGGCGGTAACAAAATATTTTCTGACTTTCATTAAAGATGCTTCTTGAAAATCTGGATGTATTTCTTGAAGACAAAGGATCATGTCCTAGATCAATTCAAGTTGTTCCATGCCATGGTAGAGTGTGAAACAGAGAAGAATCTGAAGTGTCTCCGCACAGAAGATGCAGGTGAGTACATTTCTAAGAAGCTCGATGCCTACTGTATGAGACACGAGAATTAACATGAGAGAAATGTTTTATGCACCCCACAATATAATGGTGTAGCTGAAATAATAAACCCCACCATTATAGAGAAATTTAGAAATATGATCTCCAAAGCCAATCTGGGGAGAAGTTGTTCGTACCGCCTACTACCTGATCAACAGGTCACCATCTGTATCGTTGAATTTTGAGATTCCGGAGAAAGTAAAGATGGCAAAAATCTCTCATATTCTAACCTTGGAGTATTCGACTGTTTAGTCGTTGCTTATGTATCCAATGAGCTTAGGAAAAATCTCGATGCAAAGACAACTTCATATATCCCTAAGTTATGAAGATAAAGAATTTGGATAAATACTATGGGATCCAAAGGAAAATATGGTCATCAGAAGCCAGGATATAGATTTTCTTATAATTGAAGACATTGAAAAGTCCAAGATGTATTCCAATTCCAGTGCAGACATAAATCCAAACCCAACACTAGAACAATTGATCACAAATAAGGTACGTGATGAAATTTCAGAAACAGAACTAGAGGAGGCGGATAATGTAGGGGTTTTTCTAGGGGCTGTATCCGGTAACGCAGCGGAAGCGGTGAAAATCGTATTTTCAGATTTCAAAACTTTTTCTCGGATTAATTAAATAAACATATTTATTTAATTTTCCAATAATCAAATTATGAAATAAAATTCAAATGAATCATATTCAAGTGAATTTACTGAATTACCCATGTGTTGGTACTTTGTCCATTTTAGTCCGAAATTGATCAAATCAATTTTGAATGATTCTAAATCATTTCTAGGATGAACTTAGCATGCTTAAAACAGCAAAACACCAAAAGCACCAAAAATCCCAAATTTCTAGTCTTGGCCGAGAGCTCCATATAGGGGGGTTTGTGTATTTTGTCATTTCATGCATCAAAACACATCAAGATGTAATCCAATCAACATGAAACTTTATATGCATCATATAAACATCTTAATACACAACATAAATGAAAATCCCCAAATTTGGAATTAGTTATAAACCCTAATTTCTCAATTTCATCAAATTGGACAAATTAGACCAAATTGGTTAAATCAATTACTTCAATCATCATTCTTTCTTCCAATCCAAGTCTCAACACAATGAAACAACTCAAGATCAAATCTAGGTCATCTTAGAGTGGGTCAACAACTCTAGATTAGCAACATGGTTTCCAAAAACCTTAAAAGAAGACTTATAACTACAATAGTCACAATCTTCTTTCATCACACATGCTCAACACTTCCATCAAAACTACCATCAACCAAAACACAAAGAATAAAGAAAAGAATAACTTAAAAAACATCATATGTTAAAATCTAGATCATAAGGAACAATTTCTTATCTTATAGTAAGTTTGAAAAACTTACTAAATCCAAGCTTTCCTTTAGGTTTTTCCTTTCTTCTTCACAAGTTTCTTTGGTTTTCTTTTTAATGGAGTTTGTGAAAAGTGTATTAGGTTGCTAAATGAAAATGAAATGAAAACAATATATACTTGTGGTAAAAAATGCCCTTGGCCGAATTCATCCAAGCATATACAACAAATTTCATTTCAATTTCATTTAACTTTGCATTTGATAAAGTAAATTAAATATCTAAAAACACTTTATAGATATTTATTTTAAGTCAACAAAGGCAACTTTAATCATTTCAAAACAAATATCTAAAGTTAAGATATTTATATTTTAATTATATTAATCATTTAACAATTAAATAATTAATTAATTAATTAAATACAAATATATTAAATATATGTATTATATTTACATTAAATATCAAATACATATATTCATTTATGATATAAGTCAAATATCTCAATTTGACAATTAATTAATGTGTATTTAAATTAATCAAGCATTAAATGTAAATACACAATAATTAAGTAAATGACTATCGGGTCCCTACACATGTAATTTGCGTTTAACCTTTAAACGACTTTATAAACAATCAATATTATTTATTAATGTTGCTCTACGAGTTTATTTCATTATTGAGACTCTCTAGATTCAGGCATATCCGTCACGAAACCCAATTTCGTGTCCATAATTTATCCACCCGTAAATTATGACGATCACGGATAAACTGGCTGAATCATACAGGTCGAGGTCATGGAAAATGTATAATTCCTCTGTCACAGGTATCCGGATGTATCCCAGAGATATAGATGTAAACGTCAAATCTCTATGGGGATTATCCAGTCGACTATTCTTATTAGCAATCTCAAAATAATGTTTAGAACTAGCTTCTAAACTGTACCACGGGCCCATGGTTTTATCTGATTGCTAATTATATGGACTACCTATGCTCTGGTACACGGAACTGACGGATCCTTTCTTGATACACATAGGACACCCTGAGGATCTATCTACACCCAACGAACAAGCGGAGGTCTGATCTAAATAGATCGATGACGTGACTGCCATCTAAGTGTAGAAGATGTCTCATGTGCCCACAATGGCATCTCAAGTCTAAGAATCACAAGTGCTACTCAACCCAAGAAGATTCTTATTGACGCTGGTATACCATCCATTAAGAATCTTCGGTGAGTCGTTTAGTGTTTATCCGCTATAAACACCTACACGTCTATACTAGTCTCCAAGACTTATGGTTCATTGAGAAACCATTTGGAATCATATATTCCAGCATACGACATGTACCGGTCTCATCGGGTTTACTATACTGACCAAGTAGTGTAAACCTTGACCAGCGTCTATACTAGTCTCCAAGACTTATGGTTCATTGAGAAACCATTTGGAATCATATATTCCAGCATACGACATGTACCGGTCTCATCGGGTTTACTATACTGACCAAGTAGTGTAAACCTTGACCAGCGTCTATACTAGTCTCCAAGACTTATGGTTCATTGAGAAACCATTTGGAATCATATATTCCAACATACGACATGTACCGGTCTCATCGGGTTTACTATACTGACCAAGTAATGTAAACCTTGACCAGGAACTGTCTGAGAATGACAACGTCATGATACTACTCAATGTCCGTTGCGACGCTTTTGCAACTGTATCATGACTAATCATTCTAGGGTTACCATATTAAAAGATTCATTATATTATAGAAACTGCATATATTATTCATAATAATAATGTTTTACAGAAGTATTTACAAAGAAATACAACCGGAATTGGCGCTGTGAGCACCAACCCCAACAGATAAGGATGTCAAGCAATGGGAGACACAATCCGCTCTATCGGAAGCTACAAAAGAGAGTGTTGATCAGGGGGAGCCGCAACCCACTCCACTAGATGCTACAGGATCATCCACATATTTAGATGATGATGGACCTTCTGAATCCAGTGGACCTCAGTAGGGGTGAGCACCGGTTCCGAGTCTACCCCGAACCAGTTGGAACCAGACCGAAAATCTGGGGGAATCGAAACTGATTGTAACAAGTCTTATTCCGGTTCCAAATAGATGGAGTCGATTTTTAACTGGTCTGGTTTCGGTTCCAGAATAACCGAAATCGGAACCGAATTTAGAACTGGATTCGATACCCAATTTGATACCCGAATATAGAACCTACAGCTATTGTCTGTTGTTCTCTACTTTTTCTTTTTGTAACACTTTTAGAGTCTTCCTTTGTTCTAATCACCGTGTCAAATGAGCAGGTTCAACAGTTGCAGCAAATTTGCCCAGATTTGATGCAGCTGACCTCCTAACCATGGGCATGTCATCTTGACACAATTGGGCATATATTGATTGTAATTCTATCTTTAACATATCTGGGGCACTCGGGTAAGCAATGTGAAACAACTCACTTATAGAAACCTGAGCCGTAAACCATTCACCAGCTGCCAGTCTCAGAATAAAAGGAGGATAACAAAATACATTTCACATAAGGAATTAGCAAAAAAGCATACGTAGATATGAACTTAGTTTAATAGTGAAAAATTATGTTTATTATATTGGGGTGAGCACCGGTTATGAATTACCATATTTATTCACTTGTGATAAATAATTACATTTTTAAAGTTTGACAATGTTATATAAATAGGGTAATTCGGAACCGGACCGGAATCGAATTGGAACCGAATAATAGGGTACCCTATTTAATTGGGTAGGTTCCAGTTCCACTTAGTTAGGAACCGATTTTTCCGGGTAGGTTTCGGTTCCATGCGGAACCGGAACCGAAACCGAAACCGATTTTGCTCACCCCTATACATCAGATAATAAGATCTGAGTGAGGCATGATTCCATCAACCAGATATGTGGGATCCGAACATATTATGCTTACTGATGAGGAGGAGCCAGAGAATTTCCACAAGGCAAGAAGGCACTCAGGAACAAATGGGTAAAGAAAGATGGCAGCAGAACTGTGTTAGAGTCACAGTAGAAGAGAACTGTGCAGAGATATAGTAGAAGAATATTATGTGGAGACACAGTGAAGTATATTATGCAGAGACACAGCCGACATATCAACAAAGGTAGTCAATAGGGACAAGTTAAGAGTTGTGCAGAGACATAGCCAGGATAGCTGTCTGATGATAATCATTTTTGGATGCAGGTGGAGGGAAAGAATTGTAGTATCCACTGCAAATCTTACTTTCGATGGGTTTGACTTTTTGGTGCAAACCAACAAGCAAACTTTCGGTGATACTATCGCTTTGTTGAATATGTGAGCCAAAAATTGGCTATAAATAAGAGCTCTCATTTGAGAGGAAGATCATTCCAAAAATAAAGCTTCAAGTAAAGAAAGTTTTGAAAGTGTAGAAAGAGTGATATTTTTTATAAAGTTTAAACACTTGTAAATTTTGTTATCGTAGTAATAGAATTCGGTTTTTTTATCATAAACACTCTTCAGTGATCAGAGAATCACAATAAAAACCGTCGCCGCCAAATCATCTGATATGGGCTTAAGCGGAACAGATAAAATCTCCAAGTGATATATATTTTTACAAAAATATATCATTTGAACTTAAACCCATAACCTGACAATCAAATCCTAGTCCATAATTACCATCAAGTCACACGCGATAACCACAGTTTCATTCCATCATACGGCAAATAAAAATGATATGCTAACTAAATGGGGACTAGGGAATTAAAATTAATTATAAAGTATTTGAATTATGTGTTAAAAATGATTTTTTTTAGCAATACATACATGTATTTATGATTAAATTTAGTGTCTCTATATCAACCAAAAAAAAAGTCAATTGCAGAATCGGACAAACTGATTTCTTTTTCTTTCCAATATGGTTTTCATATCATACTAAATGATTTTTTTAGGAGAAATAAAAAATGTAGATACAAGATATATAGCAGAGCAAATATTGATTACGATCAAATATATGTTTTATTCATAAATTAAGGAAATGGGAAAGTGAAATACAAACTCAGCTTTTATTGATGACAATAATAGTAGTGATCCAGGAGTCGATAACTGGTCTTAATTTCTCTCCAGAAATATATTTTTGTTTAACAGAACATGGGCAAAACATTTCTTAAAAATTGCTTAACTTAGCAAAGTCAACTGTTTTCTTCCCATCATGTGCCTTCCTGAAGAAATGCTTCACATAATCCGAATACAAAACTTGCTTATAAATTGGCTTCTCCCCACTTGCAAGCACTTCAGGCAAAGGACTTATGACCTCTTGAGGTCTCGGGTTAACGAAAATGGGGACCGAAATCCTGTTATTTCTTCCATTAGCAATCACACAATGCTCAACACTTCTGTATTTACCATTGCTTATTATTTGTAAAGCATCACCAATGTTGATCACAAGGGATCCATTGACAGGAGGGACATGGATCCAGCTATTGCCATCGTTTCCGCGAACATAGAGACCTCCGATATCATCCTGAAGGAGGATTGTGAGGGTTGAAACATCTGAGTGACGGCCTACTCCTATTGTGAGTTCAGGATTTGGACAAACTGGATAATAGTTTAGGTTTGTTCTCAATGAACCCATCAGGAGAGTTTCTTTTGCTTCATCAATTTCAGTCACGTTTAGCCCCTTCATCAGCACTTGCAATAGTTGTTTGATGAGGACTTCAGAACTCTTCATGTATTTCAATACTTCATCCCTAGAAGCAACAAAATAAGTTTATTAAGTCCAATAGTTCATGCAAAATATATAAATTAATTATATATAACATTTTAAGGCATGTTACAGCATCCTGATGTTGAATACAAATTATTAGTATTTTTTTTTTTTTTTTTTTACAAGTTTAAGGAAGATTTAAGTTTTTTCCTTATATATATTATATTATTTCATTAATACAAAAAAAAAAAATGATCTAAATGCCTCTATTTCTTCGATAAATACTATCTTTCGTTTGCATATCATTATTGATTAGGCCCCAAAAAGGATGAGAATAAAATCCATAAGTTGATAGAATCATGTCCGAAGGTTGTGAAACCATGCTTAAAGGTTGTAAAAATATGGCCCGTAAGCTAATACAAATCAAGCCCAAAAATTAATAATTGTATGAATTCTTTATTCACTCATATGTTATCTAGTGCATATAAAATAAAATTCAGAGATCCTGAGAGAATTAATACTAGCTAATTCTTATAGCGTATAAGTTTTTTAATCTGTGAATTTAATGCATAATTAAGAGCTGATCAGTTTCCTTACTTGCATGCAGGAGGCCACAGAGCAGAAGCTTCGGCCTCAGAAACATAAAACAGGCTAAGGTAATCCTTCCATTCAAGAGCCTTTTCAGCCTGAGTGTTGAAGCTTGTGCCAAATCTCACATTGTTAGAAGCTGAAAGCTCCTTTGAGTACTTCCTTTTCTCCTCTGCTGACAATCCGAAAAACCAGTGAGTCGCCTTCTTGACTTTGTCAAGCACTTGAAGGGGAACACAGTGGTTAACAACCTGAAAGAATCCCCATTTCTCAGCAGCATAACAAATGGATTTTGCAACTTCAGCATCATCCCATTTCGACATATCGATTATAGGAATGGATTCTTGGGGCACAATATTTTTCTCACTGAGTCTTTCTTCCAATGGTTGGATATATTGCTTAGGCAGGGCTCTGAGTCCCGTTTCAGATAGACCCTTCACTCCATTCCCTTGGGTTATGACAAAATCAGTGAGAGCTGAGGAGTCTCGCACTGTAACTGTTGTTGGTGCCATTAATTGCTTGCAAAATTGAAATGGAAAATAATTTAAGGGATACCTCGAAGAATACAGAAGTTTGTTTGGGTGCAATTACGTGCTACATTCCAGGCTATTTATATTGCATTTTAAGACCCCTAACCACGCAGTCGAGTAGTTTTCAAATAGATTTATTTAACTTATTATCCGTGTTTAAATCTTGAAGAAAGTAAAGTAAGGGGATAAAAATAAATTTGAGCTTTACCGAATACCAACTACTTAACCTTAAGAAAAAAAAAAATTAAATGTTGCATTTTGGAAGTTCAAATTGTACAAAGAAAACAGCAGTTGGCATGCCTTTTTGACTTTGCTTTGAAGCTGCATGCATCATGCTGCTTAATGCCCCTTATTCTTGATGGGAAAATGCTATTCAACCAATTACTCGTAGTTGTATCTTCAAAAATTAATAACAAAAATGATATACTTACACACACTTATAAGTTTTCCCAACTCTCTCACGGTAGTCATGTTTTCAGTTTACGTTGTACAGTTCTGTTCAAGTTTACATTTTTGAGTCTTGTTTATAGTTTTAGACTATGTTTTTTTTTTCAATTTAAGGATCATAGTAATGATTTCAGTTTTCAGTTTATGATTTGTATGACGACGGTTCACGATTTACAGTTTTTAACTCATGAGTTACAGAACAAGCGTCATACGTTTTGAAGTTCATAGTCAATGACTCATTGTTCATATTTTGCAGTCATGTTTACAATTTATATTTTCACGCAACATGTTTTCAGATTCATGGTTTGTACAATTTCAGTTCATGTTTTACATGCTTACAGTTCATGATTTTCCCAAAATTCATAGTTAAGTTTCATGCTTTACTAAAAAAGACTTCCATGTTTTCAAGTATAAGTAAATAATAGTTTTCAAAAAGATAATAGAGTATTTTCCCCCAGTCAGCATGTCTAATGGTTCAGATAACCCTCTTAGGCTATTACAATTACAGTTCAGCATGCCTAATGGTTCAGATAACCTTATTGGACTATTACAGTTCAGTTACCCATGATTATGGGTACTAGGTAGATTCCCCTATTTATGTGGTGCTAGTTCCCACTAAGTAGGTTACACGCCCCATATTATGATACTAGCGAAGTTTTCTTATTTTCAGACACATGCAAGCATACGCGGAGGCGACGGTTGGATCTCGGTATGTATGGCGATGCAGAGGAGATATCTCAATCTTAATCGTTGCATATGTAACCTTTCAAGTTAAATAGTTTTCATGTTTTATAGTTCAGGTCACGATTTACAATTTTAGCCATGTTATCAACTTATAGGTTCACGATTATAATATACAGTTATAACTTCAGATCATGTTTACAGTTTTCAGTAAAAAGTGTAATTTTCAGTTAAGCTTATAGTTTACAGTTTACAAGCCATGTTGTAAATTTTCAAGTCATGCTTGAGGATTGCAATCACGTTTGTAATTCCAGTCCATGATTCAGTTCATAGTTTGCACATCATGTATACAGTTAACAATCAATTTTACGAGTATATTGCATGTTATAGTTACGGTTCATGTTTCAATATGTGGGTCATGTTTACAGCTCACAGGTATATTTACGGTATATAATTTTTTATTCATGTTTATAGTTTGTAAATCCATGTTTATAGTTGTAGTTGTGACCTTTCAGTCATTGTCATAGCTTCCAAAGCATAGAATACGAATTACGATATGTGTTACAACTTACAAGCATTACGATTCATGTTTCAGAAGCTTAGTAATCAGGTTTCATGTTGTATGAAGAAAATTCGTCATTTATGTTATGTTGAGTTATGTTTAACTTTTCAAGACTCATTTGCTAGGTCGTTTATACGACTTACTTTCCACTCTCAGTTGTGTTGTAAATTTTATGCATGTTGAGGACGAGCTTTGGAGAAAATGGGAACCAATCGCAGTCATTAAGATCACGGTCATTGGGTTCATAAGTGTCAATGGTCCATTAGTATTTAGGTAATGCTTGCACATATTTAACATGTTGTATCAATATGTTTCATGTAACTCAAGTATTTCAGTTATGCAAATATATCATTATATTGTCTGCAACATGTGTCATGCTCGTGTGTATTGTATAAAAACCATTTATGTATTTCTGATTAGCTAGTTCAGTTATGAATCATGACAAGTCACGCACGTACACGTTAGAGGCTCGGGGAGATGATAACGCCATCTTCAGTCTATCACGTCATGGGAAACTGGGATGTAATAGTTCCATGTAAAGTTTCTCATCCTATTCACCATTTATGAATGTCGTCTTTACATCCATTTGATGTATTTTAAGACCAAATATAGTTGTTATGGCTATAAGCATTCTTATTGAAATGATACAAATCAAAGTTATCAAGTCATTCTTTGTAGGTATCAAAGTAATCAATGCATTCTTTTGTCTATAACCTTTTAGACAAGTTTTGTCTTGTACTTATCTATTGATCCATCCGGCTTCATCTTCTATTTGAAAATCCATTTGTATCCCTAACTGCTTACAACCCAAAAGAAGATCAACCAACTCCCAAGTATGATTTTATTACTTTTGTTGGATTAAATCAATCTCACTATTGATAGCCTATTTCCACAAAGGAGCGTCTGAAAAAGACATTGTTTCTCTATAATTTTGAAGATTATTTTCTAACATATATTGTTGGGGTTTTGGGCGAAGGTGTGTTGAATAAGGAAGATGAAAACGTCAAATCTGTTCGATATAATATAGTCGACTTTCAATTTACGATCTCTAAATAACACTCGAAACTGGATTCCGAAGTCATACCACGACCATGGATTTACTAGATCGTAAACACGTGAGGATGTCTATACCTTGTACACAGGACTGACGGATCCTATCTTGATACGCGCTGGATATCATAAGCATCAATCCACACCCAACGAACAGGCGGAGGTCTGATCTAAATAGATCGGTGACGTGACTGACATCAAAGTGTGGATGATAACTCATATATCCTACTGTGGTATTTCAAGTTGAAGGACCACTATGCTCGCTCAACTCGAGAAGATTCCTATTGACGTTGGTGTACCATCTATTAGGAAATCTTCAGTGAGTCGTTCAGTGTCTTATCAAATAAACACCTACATGTCTATATGAGTCTCCAGAGACTCATGGTTCACTGGGATAAACCATCGGACCAAGTCACGATATACGACATGTACCGGTCTCAACGAATTTTACTAACCGACCCGTGTTAGTAAATCTTGACCAGGAACTTTATTTAAGGATATACGTCTTATAGTGCGCTTCCCAATGTCAATTACAAACTACGTTGTAACTGTGCATTATATTGTAAATCCTAGGGTCTTTGTCTAATATACACGTATCACTGAACCAGATTCAGTTTTAATCTAATCGTAATCAGATATCTAATCGTGATTAGATCGAATAAGTGTATAGAAGACAATGGTGCTACCATTAAATTAGTAATATTATGGAAAATAGAATTGCCCGTATTTATGAATCGGACATAAATACAATCTGGGTTGGCACTTTGAGCACCAACCCTAACATGTATGTCATAAAAGCATGTCCAAATGACTTAGACATTCTTGCTCTCTTGCTACATCTAGGTTCATTTTCCTCAATATTTTCAAGTTCATCTGATTCTTGATTAACTTGATCACTACTTGTAACAGTGTCAATAGTTCTTTTGAGTCTATTCAAAAAATATTGTATTCCTTGACTTAATTATTATATTTGGATTGATGTCATAAATTTCATATTTATAAACCAATAATCGATATAGGCTATGGTTGTGAGCATATCTAATGGATATGCAGTCAACCGTTTTTGGTCATATTCTAACTTTATAAGGTTTAGGAACTATCACTTTGGCGAGACATCCCTACACTTTCAGGTATTTGTAGGAAGATATGTGATCTTTCCACAATTCATATTGTGTCTTATCCAATATTTTGTGAGGTAATTTATTTAATTTTGTTAGCAGAAAGTAAGGTTTTCCATCATAAGTTATGAGGTAAATCAGAGCTTGTCAACATGGCATTCATCATTTCCTTCAACATTCTATTCTTTCATTCTGCAATCCCATTTTGTTGAGGCAAATAAGGAGCAATAGTTTCATGAATAAGTTTATGGTTGGAATAATATTCACCAAGTGATGATATGTATTCACCTCCTTTATCACTTCTGATCCTTTTAATCTTTTGCCTAGTTGATTTTCAACTTCGTTTTTATAGTGTATAAAACTCTCAATAGCTTCATTTTTATTTCTTAGCAAATACACATAACAGAATCTTGTGCTATCATTGATAGAAGTAACAAATTATTTTTTACCGTCTATTCTTTGCATAATATCCATATCACACACATCGGTGTAAATGAGTTCCAATGGTTCAAAGCTTCGTTCTATGGAATCAAAGGATGTTCTATTCAATTTTACTTTGACATATATTTCACATTTAAGTTGGCTATCAATTATAAATTTAGGTATAACGTCTATATTAATTAGTCTACGCATTGTATCATAATTAGCATAATCTAACCTATCATACCATACATTTTGTGACTCAAAATATAAGCAATAGGTGTGGATCTATTATTATCAAAAATATTGTGTCGGTTGACAATCATTACATTGAATTTGAAAAGGAGCCCAATGTGGTATCATTCTTATATAGACATTGTTTTTTGTTAGCACAAACTTGTCAGAAATAAAAAATAATGTAAATCATTCTAGCTGAGAAAGGAACATGAAACAAAGTTCTTTTGAATATCGGGGACATGTAAAATATTCTTCAATATGATCTTTTCTCGGTTGTTAGCTTTAGAATCATTTTGTCTTATCTAACCACTTTGGAAATAAATGAATTCCTCATGGTAAGACGATCGCCACCATCGATCTTCTAAAATAAGAAAAATATCTTATTGTCAGCACAAATGTTATAAGTAACCCCCCGTGTCTACCCACCACTCTCTCGGGTTACCAACCAAGTTGGCTTCTATCACAACCGCTGAAAGGTTAATCTTTGAAATTTCATAAGTCATTAGCTCATCTTCAGTGACATTGGCCTCATTCTTATTTTCTTGCCTTTATCCCGAAACTTCTTGTTTCTACAGTCCTTTGTCATATGACCACATTTTTCACAGACGTAACACTTCCCTTTGAACTATTGGCTCGCTTGGGAAGAATTAGCTTCATTATTCTTTCTCTTGTTACTACTCTTTCTACCATCAACTATGTTGGCCCTAGACTTCATGTCTCGTAGGTGGCCTTCTCGGACTTCTTGTTGTCCTCTTCAAATCTCAATCAGACTCTCAAATCTTCAAGACTCATTTGTTTCTTCTTGTGTTTTAGAAAACTTATGAAGTCATTCCATGATGAATGAAACGTCTCAGTGATTGTGGCAACTTGAAACGTCTCACAAAGTTTCATTTCTTCATCCAATATTTCATAAATGATCAATTGTAGTTCACCCAGCTGAGATATTATTGTCATTGAATCTATCATTTTATAGTCTATGAACCTACCCATGATAAGTTTCTTTTTTTCCGGTATCTGCTATTTTATATTTCTTCTCAAGAGATTCCCAAAGTTTCTTTGCAAAAGTCGTATTTTGGTACACATTGTACAATGTATTATCAAAATCGTCCAAGAGGTAGTTCTTGTACAAGAAGTCACCATGCCATCATGCCTCTACTCGTAGTTGTCAAGCCGCTTCATTTTCTCCCTCCATATAACCCGAATGAGTTTCCTTGAGATACTTAGCCAACTATAGTATGGTCAGGTAGAATAACGTTTTGCTCTACCACTGTTTGAAGTTTACTCCACCGAACTTATCCGGCTTTTCTCCATGAGCAACTAGTACTATGATGTTTCCAGTAATCAAGTGTAATTGTGAATTTGTAAACAATTATCAATAAGTCTATACAAGAAAAATTACTCAATGATCAATTTTATGATTCAGTTTATGTGTTACATTAAGAATCCATTTGTTATTATTTTTATAGTAATATGAAATAATACAAGTTCTCAAATTTGGAACTAAAATTTCTTATGATATATTAACAAAGAAAAATTCCCAGAGGATAGGAGGGTATGGTGTTTACTTAAATTCATGCCCTCTTAGGCTCTTATCGTTTTGGTGTCAGAATTTCCTTAATCACTTTCTCAATAGAAAATCTTAGGCTTTTAATCTTAGTGTTACACTTCAATATAATAATTAATTAAATATAAACAGTCAAGCTCAGAATGAATTACTTGTATAACACTCAGACTAAAACTATGTGATACACTTTTAATTCTCAACCGAGTATGCAACAATCAGTGAAATATTTAATTTCACAACTTTATCACATAATAAACTAGGTGCATGCATATGATAATTGAATTATCCTATAATTAACTTATGTTTATATTACCAAATTTCACAATTAAAATTTACGTACAATATATGATAATTAACAAGGTAATTAACTAAGTATTTGATTAATCTAAATATGTGAATCAACTCAAATTAAATCATGCATATTATTATACCAAAATTAATTCGAGTCTTAAAATATTTCAAGTGTGACTTGCATTAGTGTAACATTTGTTCAGCCGTTTAAAAAAAATATTTTCAGAGAATTTACGTTCGTGTAGCATTTATTAACGCATTCGAACGAACCCTTCCAAGGAGATCATGTTCGAGTGATGTTCATCACCATATTCGAACGAAAATATGAAACACTGCGTGTTTTTTATGAGTTTGACGGGCATTTGAACGCTCTTAATATATGTGCATAACTCATTTTCAGAGCAAAAGATGAATAATACATGCATAAACCAGAATAAACAACACATGTAATGTTAATAAGTTATTACGATTATTGGCGGGATATGTTGTAATCCAATTAAACATGCATATTATGTAACATTCACGCATAAGTTTAATAAATACTAAACATGCAATCAAGGAATCAATATTAACTTAAGGACTCAGAAAAACCTGTAAAATATTATGTGTAAAAATGGAAAAAAAAAATCCAAACCAAGTCGAGAAATTTATGTCCTTAAAAACTTACCAATCTCGTCTCGGTGCATTTACAGATCTCGTAGCTAATGTTCTCTCGGGATACTTGGTTGCTTCTTGATCAGAATGGGCACTCCTTGAATCAAGATCTACAAACTTGAAAATGGTAGAAACTCTCTTTTATTCTTGGTTAGACTCTCTAATTATGTAAAAGGACAAATAGGAAAAGAGAATGAATTAAATGAGAACCTAATGAAGTCTATTTATAAACATGTGGGGATGTCTTTGTAGACTTCTTTTAATTTAATAATATAATTCTTCTAAAGGTTATATCCCTTCATGATGCGCTTTGAACTCAAGAGTTATATTATATCATTCGTAGATGACACGTCCCTTTAATTTGTGTTTCGTCTATAGGACACATGCCAATGGACATGTCTCTTAAATGTAACATCTTATAAATATGAGAGAATGTCTTACAGGTGTTTCCAACATATTTTAAACTTATACTCTTCAAATATAATTTGAATAGCATCAAGATAAATTATCTTTGCACACCTTTTTTTGGAGAAAAATCATATCGCCTCCAAGAAATTTTGACAATAACTCTATACCATCTAACCTTTCTAATTTTATCATTCAATCACTTTTATGTAGGGATGGCAAAATCCGGATCCGGACCCGGGCCCGGATGCGGAAGAGATTTCACAACCCCGGGTCCGGTTCTGGACCCGGGTAAATATTCCCGGGTCCGGACCGGGTAATTATATTTATTTATATTTATATTTGTATTTTGTCAATTTTATTAGTTTTATTTCAATTCTTTTAATTTTTTTATTAAATTCTATTATTTATATATATATATATATGCATAATATTTTATATTTTTTATTAAAATCTAATTTATTTTTTTAATTTTTCCGGACCCGGGTCTGGATTTTTTTATTACGGACCCGTGCCGGGTCCAGGTCTTGTTGTCATCCCTACTTTTATGTTAACTCCCTTACAAATATTCTGATATCACAAAAGTGAAATACATATTTGTCTGTCCATGTATAAATCACTTCTGCAGTTTTATGGTTTCCATCTCTTGCCATCGTCTTAACGTGCTTGTTGTTTTTCATACTGTCCCCACAGACAGCGCCAACTATTGACTGCTGATTTTCATTCCATGGGTAATTCTGGAAAAATCACTCCTCGAACAAATCTCTCCCAACTGTGAATTTATTTGGTTTGGGGACCAAATACAAACTTAGCAAAAGACCAAATACAAACTTAGCAAAAGATGAAAAACACACAGACAAAACAGAGGATTTAACGTGGTTCGGCGGAATAGATTCAACCTACATCCATGGACACAAATAAAATGATGTTTTTAATACCACTCTGGATCGGACTGACCTGCCTTATCCCTTTTTTACACTAAGCATTTTAGAACTTTTTAAAAGATATGAAAAATAAGGAATACTAATCCACGGGATCCCGATTATTTTTTCTTCCTGTTGAAACTAAACCCGACAAAGGTTTCGGTTTCGAATCGGAACCGAACGGTTCCAGTTCCAATCGATTTCAATTCTGGTTCCAGTTCTGGAATCGGAACCTGACCAGTTCGGTTAGGGTATGAACCCTAACCCAACCGATTGGAACCGCTGGAATAGTTCGGTTCCAATGGTTCCAAACGAAATCGTAAGATTCTAATTGGAACCATTTGGAACCTAAGGTTCCAACCGGGTTCCAAACCCCGACGGCTAGTAGCCGTTGTGCTTCCTACCCCGACGGAAAAAAATTAGAGAATTCCCAAATTACCCCTAATAACATTAATAAAACGGTTAATTTTAGTGGCATTTTAGGTATCATAAAAATATTCTAAAAATGTATAAATATGGGTCATTCTTCATTATTTCAACACACTAATTTCTCAATTCTCAATTCTCTCAAATCCTATAATTCTCTCATTCTCAATTCTCTAATTCATTAAAATTTCTTAAACAACAAATGGCAAGCTCATCTGAGAAAACAATGTCAAATGTGTCAACCCAATAGAACAGTCTTAGTATCAGTTCACGGAGAAGAGAAGTTAAGTCTTGTTCCTCGGATGTTTTCAAAATTCATTTTCATTTTACCGATACTTATGAAGGTTCAAGAGCGGTATGCAACCATTGTCGGATTTCTTAAAAATTTACTGGTGGATACGATAATATGATCAAGCACCTGGAAAGACATCATACGGTTGAACTTGGACTTGATATGACGCCAACTCAAATGGTCAGGCACGCATCATCTAGTAGAGTTCGTGTGCTTTAGATTTATTTAAATATTTTGATGCTAAAATAGAGAAGAATTTGTTAAATTAACTTGTATGGCATATCTTTCTTTAAGTTTTGATGAAAAAATTACTTTTACTAATTATGTTGAAAATGTTTTAAATCCTGCTGCATGTAGAATGACTAGAAATACAACAAAAAGTCAAAATTTTAAATTATGCAAAGATGGTAAAATTATTTTAAATGAAACATTTAGAGATATTAAAGTGTGTCTATCTATTTGTTCTGATATTTGGAGTGACCGTTGGCGAACACACTCATACATGGGACTTGTCATTAGGTCGATGCATCATGGAACATGTAAAAATGACTTATTGCATTTAGAGTTTTTGATGAACAACATACTACACAAAATATTTATAGAATGATGAAATTAATTTTTGATGAATATGGTTTATTAAGTAAAATTTTAACAGTTGATTTGATAATGCATCTGCAAATACTGCATCAAGCGCTGATTTAATAGAAATATGCTAACCAAATTTAGGAGGTTGATTTTTTCATGTTCGTTGCACATGTCATGTCATTAATTTATGAGTTCAATATGGTTTGGAAAAAGTTATCACCTTTCATTGATCATATTAAGAAAGCACTTAATTGTATTTGGTCATTTTCTCAAGTTATGAGAGAATGAGCCATGAATTGTAAATTTAATGGTATTAAACCGATAAAATTTTCACGAGATGTTCCAACACGTTGGAATTCAACTTATTTTTTTTTATGTCAAGCTTTGCAATACAAAACTATATTATGTAGTTTTTTCTCAATATATTCAACATATCACACTTTTTCCTAGTCAATGGGAAATTTGTGATAAAATTTTAGAGATTTTAAAAGTTTTTAATGATGCTACTTTAATTTTAGTGGAATTTATTATCCTACAACACATTTATTTATTCTTGAAAGTTTGAATATTGTTGGTACTCTCGATGAGCATGTTGATAGTCGTGATGCTAATGATATTGTTTTGTTTGAAGCTATTAATATTATGAAATGAAAATGGTTGCATTGTTTTAGAGAGGTTCATTTACTTTATCTTATTATTGCTATTTTTGATCCTATATTTAAATTAGAAGGTTTGAATAGTGCTTTACCCGCTTACTATGGATATTTAGGAATATCAGATGAAATTGACATTACAAGAATAATAGCTAAAATAAAAATTGATTTAATAGAGCTATTTAATATTATGGTAGAAGATATAACTTGCAATCAGTAGGACAATTTAGTAGTAGCGAAACGACCGTAATGCAATCAAGACTTAGCGCAGGTGATCGTTGGTTATTACAACGAAATAAAAACATAGGGATAACACGACTAATAACCTGGAATTAGATAATTATATATCTACAAATTTTGAGTTTTCAACTGAAAGTTTAGTTAGTAAAAATTTTCAAATCCTTGAATGGTGGAACCGACATCAAAATATATATCATGTATTGTCAATTATTACTAAAGAGATATTGGCAGCATATGTTTCCACCGTTGTGGTTGAGCAAGCCTTCAGGATGGGAGACAATATATTGGAAGTCATACGGTCTTCATTACATCTAAGAACTATATAAGCAACAACATGTGTGGATGATTGGACCCGAGCTGATCTGAGGCAACAAGAAGATGCCCATGATGAATTTAAAGACTTGTTCGATAATGCATCTGCAAATACAAGTGAAACTGGAGCTGAAGGATCAAATGCACTGATAATGATTGATAATTAAATAATTGTAAAATTACAATGGGGAAATATCTTTAAAATATTATGGAACTACGTGAGCTTTGATTCCTCTCACCTCTGAATGATACGTAGAAAACTTAAGTTTTTAAAACTTTAAGTTCAAGCTCTTTAATTTAATATTTTTTTAATTTTTTTAGATAAGAATTTTATTTGTAATAAAATTTAATTATGTAATGTAAGTTTATTATATAATTCAAATTCATAATTTTAAATTATATTAATTTATCAATCTCAATTTTTTTTTTCAATAAAGTTAAAAAAATCGAATGGAACCGGAACCGGACCGCCGGCGGGTCTAGTTGAAACACCTTGAAGTGTTACTAAGAGATTGGTATTTTGGTTACAAAGAAAATGAAGGAAAATGCAGTAAATTGGAAGGAAAAAATGACTGAAGAAATATGGCCTTGAAGTTTACTTCAAATAAAATGAATCATTATTAATTAATTTGTGTTTTAAACTTTCATCAAGGCCGATGATTTTATTGATAGCTGATTTTCGTTCTATGGGTAATTCGGGAAAAATCACTCATCGAACAAATCTCCCTCAATTGTGAATTTGGTTGGTTTGGGGAAAAAATACAAACTTAACAAAGATTAAAAAAAAAAAAAAAAAAAAAAAAAAAAAAAAAAACATCACTCAGACAAAACAGAGGATTTAACGTGGTTCGGTGGAATGGATTCAACCTACGTCCATGGACAATAATAAAATGATGTTTTTATTACCACTCGGGGCGTACCGACCTGCCTTATCCCTTTCTTACACTAAGTTTTTTGGAGTTTTTTACAAGTTATGGAAAATAAGAAATATCCATTCATGGATCCCCTTCAACTGAGTCTTCTTTCTATTTAAATAGTGCCACTGGATTTACTTTAACTCCCACACGTGACGTCGGCCATGTTTCCCTATCATTATTCCCCATTATTCTTACATTATTGCCCATTACTTGGACGTTACTTCTCATTACTCATACGTTAAGCCCATCCAAAGGTCTGACAGCTCTAGGTTTCATGTATGGCTTACGTCATCCATACATGTGCATAATATTCAACAGCCCCGACCTACCTAGGTCGGCATACTGAGGTGATCAGTGTTGGATCATCTTCCTCTCTTCTTAACCAGGTTGGGTTGAAAGGTCATATGACTTCGTCGG